>VXBZ01011804.1:252173-274073 GCA_013399135.1 Heliornis fulica
GAGGCCCTGAGCAACCTGATCTAGTTGGGGGTGTCCCTGCTTCTTGCAGGGGGGTTGGACTAGATGACCTCTGGGAGTCCCTCCCAACTCTAGCTATTCTATGATTCTATGATTGGGCACAAACATGCTTCCAGGTTCCTCTATCCATTGAGCAGACACAAATGCTGGGTGTGTATCATCCCAGTTTGTACAAAATGAATCAAAAACTTACATACTTGAAGATAGGAGAGGTAGAATTTCATAAAGTCTGGATGTTGTCTGTTCTACCCCCACTTCTAGTTAGCAGCTTCATGGCACTGCAGCTGGAGCGCTCCTTTGGAAAGCTTTGAAAAGACAGCTGTAGCTTTACACATCTGGATTTCCTGTGACTACGTTTGAAACAGGTTTTCGAATACAAGAGTAAACTTTATGAAGTAAAATTTTATAAAGATTTGTAAAAGATCTTGAGTGAAGTCAAGAACTTGGCTTTTGGTTTATTGTTGAATATTTTTTCCTGGGTTTTTTTTGGGAGTGAGGGGGTTGGGTGTGGGGTTTGGGGTAAGGGTGACTGGCATATTCCCTCAAAAATAGCAAGAGATATTAAAAGGAAAAGAAAATGGAATGTAGTATCAGTGTACATAAAAATTGGTATTTATTCCCAAAGCACATTTCTTTTAGAGGATGATGAAGATATTTATACAAATCTGGTGCTCATCAACAACTTTTGCATGTAAGCTCCCAACATGGCATAGATTAGATGTAAACAAAACTGCAGAATGAAAAGAAATCAGACAAGATTTTAGAGTGACATAAAAACAAAGAGGATGAACAGGAAAATATGTTAAATCATTTAAAAATAATGTAGATTGTTATAAAACCACCATGACTGACATTTAGCAAACAATCATTGGTAGCTGTTTGCTGAGACAGTGTTACCTCCAACAGCTTTTGTTGGACCATCCAAGTAATTCACTTCATTTTCAGAGACAAACCTAGCAAAATCATTAGGAGGTTTAAATTTTATTATTGCTATTATATATTTTTTACTCCTAGGATTTTGTCACCCTAAATTTTATTCAACTGGAAAAATCTACCTCTGGAGAGGAAAAGCACCAATTCAGGCCCTTTCAAGATTTCAAACTGCTCTTTCCTAGAATCAAATAGGTGAGTATTTTTGACACCAACCTTTCCATAAAAACATCATATTTTAGAAAAGGGCTAAGGAGCTGCACTTCTGATGGGCAGTAAATGAGAGATAAGTTTATCTCTCTGATCACTGGCTTTGTAAACTATATAAAAATAAAAATTAAACAAGAACAGAAAAGTAACATAAAAGTCTTAGGTTCTTAATAGATGGTGTGTATTAGACTGTGGCGTACTTTTTCTTTAATGTGAATCTATTTTTTAGCTGCAAAATTCTGTAGAGTGAGACAGAGCATCCATCATTGAAATGCTCATCAGACGTGAAACAATTAGAGAGTGACTGCTGTCCTGAAATAATGAAGCACTGATTGTATGCATCTGTAGATGAATAATGACATAGAAAAGGAAGAAACATTGGAAAATAAAAGTGGATAAAGAAAAAAATGGAAATGTTTCTTATTACATTTCAAAGCTAGATTTTGGTCTATAAGCAGCTACTGTGTGAAAGCAAAAGAAGGACCACACATCATGGAAGCATTGCTCTCTTGACCTTCATGCTCTGGGTAGCATATTCCACTAAAGCATTTTTTATTACTGGCACTCATATTGGTTCTGCAATGCAAACCTGCAGTGACAATTGTGTGCAATTTGTACTTGAGCATATAAATACAGAGATTCGTGCAGGTTCATCAGGAGTACAGCCACAGGTCTGGAAACAAGAGTGATTCCCATCCTCTTTAAAATCCTCTTTCAAACAGTGTTGTTCTCTGACACCTCTGAAAATAACCTCTTAACTTGAGGTGCATACAGAACTGAGAACACTACCTGTGAGTTGTCACCACTGTCTTTTTATTTCCTTAAGATCCCTGCACAACTTGTTTGGTTTTTTTTTTGTTTGTTTTGGTTTTTTTTGTTCTCAATACATTTTAGAGTTTTGGGGGGTTTGGTTTTGGTTTTTGAAGTATCCCAGTATCAGACTGACCCTCCTGATTGAAAGAATTAGAAATTAGAGAAAAAATATTTTTTCTCTGAAAATTCCTTGCTGCCTTCTAGAATCAAAGTATTATAGAAACTTTAAATATTAATAAGAAAAGAAACTCCCCAAAATATCAACATCTGGTCAGCCAACACCACTGATTAAGCCAGTGTTTTAAAGAAACTGAAATGAGAATAAGGGGAAATATTTGTTAGATGAGGTGGATGTATAACAGCTTGTTTTAAGAATAGATAAGGATGACTGTTACCTGCTATGACTCAAGATTACTGACAAGACTGAGTAAAAGACAGAAAAATCAGATTAGTGGGATTACTTGCACTGTTTTAAATTTAAAGCTTCCTAAAATAAATACAAGCACAATATATAATATTTTGAAGCTTAATTATTTTAAAATAAAACTATAAAAAAACACAGTTTTGCTCCTGTTTAAAATTAATCAGCTTGGATGATGTCCTTGCTTTTCTACCACGCATGATGAGATGAAATCATTGAATGACTGTGCCTTAATGGAAACACATTCCGACCACTCACCTGTGATTTCATTACAGGAAGAGACACTCTTATGTGAGAGTAAACAGGAGAATTTAAGACAGCAGCATCATGAGCAGATAATCTCTTATTAGGTTTCATTACATGATAGTTTCCATCCTACTACAGAACTTGGTGATATGAGCCCCTCCAGTCTTCCACATATATTCATGAGGGGAGTGATTTGGGAATGGGTATTTGTAAAAGATCTTTTTTTAAATTAATTTGTGGAAAAAAAATCCAAACCCAAAAATCCCAAAAAAGAGGGGTGGGGATGGAGAAAATGAACTGAGGTTTAATTTTTGTGAATTGTGCATGATCAAGACAATTGCAGAAGAAGACATTTATTCCAGACACGTTTTTTAACAAGGAACATGAATTGTTCATTAAACATAAAAAAATATGAAGCTTGTAGATTCATCTTGCAGTTTCTTGTCACTGATGCCAGAAAAGTTCTCAGATTGTTTCGTTTGCTTATTTATTTTGAAGTGTTATATAAAGTTTTTTTTTTCCTTGGGCTCTGGAAGTTTTACCTGCAGTCACACCTCCTGTTGCTGTTGGAAGGATTTATTTCCTTAGCTCTCTGGTGGGTGGTTACTGATGTATATTACTGTGTTATCTGCATAAAATAAAAATACACGATTAAGGCAGTTTAGGATTAAGCCACTGATGTCATTAGCACTTCTCATATACATTGCAGCTTTATACTGCATTAAGTCTTCATTGATAGTGTACTGGTTGTCTTTTCATAAGAAGATTGGTGGGGTTTCTTGGCCATTGGTGGAAGGTTTGAGCTAACAGTGGTGAGCTCTGCTTTGGATGAAAGGTACAGGAGTCAGGGTACAAGAAATCTGAATGCACTGTATGCCTTTTCTGCTAACCAGTCACATCACTTATTTGTACATCTTTTTCCTCTGCTGTAGAAAGTTGTTTACATCATATCTCAAAGAGGTAATGTTGTCACAGTTCATTCATTTATGTGAAGGAAAGGTGACAAAAATGCTGGCTTGATTATTCTTATCCTAACATTCAGTGGAAAAGAGTGTTCTGTTTGCTAGGCCTTCTGGTCTGTCTCTCCAAGAGATTAAATAAATGGCTTGTAACTATGGTGACCTGAAATCTGTCAAAAAGAGAAAGAGGTGGGGCTTATTAAAACATTAGCTTGCTTTTTGTATGTTTCATTTCTCGGTGTTGGTTAGTGATAGAACAAGGGGAAATGGTCCCAAACTGGAACATAGGAAGTTCCATCTTAATATAAGGTGGAACTTTTTCACCATGAGGGTGACAGAGCACTGGAACAGGCTGCCCAGAGAGGTTGTGGAGTCTCCTTCTCTGGAGACATTCAAGACCAATCTGGACACGTTCCTGTGTGATCTAATCTAGGTGATCCTGCTCGGGCAGGGGGGTTGGACTGGATGATCTTTTGAGGTCCCTTCCAACTTCTGACATTCTGTGATTCTGTGATTTGATGTATCCCTGCCTGGAGTTTTGAGGCACCATGGCACATAGCCGTTACCTAACTAGATAAGGTTTGTACCATATCTCCAGGTCTTAGCCCAGTAAAGATGCCTATCAGTTAACACCATCATATAAAGAAACTACTTTAACTTTTCCTCTTGGTATATGTTTTTTGTTTGCTTGTTAGTTTTTCCTCCTGCAAGTCTGAGATGAAAACAAAAAAAAGTTCAGAAAAAAAAATGTGTTTAAATGGAAAGTGTAATCTATTTACATTTCCAAAATAGAAAATAAATTTTATATTATTTCTCAAGAGGTTTCTTTCTCCTTTTTGGTTGTTTCTGTTAGTAAGCAAGGTTCATCTCTAAAAATGGCGAGGAAGAGATTGCATTAACTTTTGCAAGAAACCTCAGGGATCATACCTAAAAATTCTTACTGAGCTAAAAATACCCTACCATTTTAATTTTGGATTTGCAATGTGTATATCATTTCTCTTGTCAACATTTGGAGGGATTTTTTTTTGCTTCTGAAAACTTCTCTATAGGCTTCTGCTCAATTTTCCTGTAGAACTCACACCCAAACTCTTCCAAGATCACAGTGCCTACATATATTTAGACAAAATGACAAGGTATGTATGGCTTGATCAATTAGGACCATGTTAAGTGGCTTTGGAAAAAAGCCATTTAGAGGCCATTTCTGGTTCAAGTCATCTCTAAGCTGATAATTGCAGGAACTGGGGCTGATATGTCTAGTGAGATCTTTCACTTCTTATGGCTTTTTCCAAAGCATCTGCTACTGATAGCTGATGAAGAAATATCTAACCTAGACTGAGCAGTAGTTTAACATATTGATGTAATTTTTTTTTAGATTTTTACTATTTGGAATGATGATAGAAACTTACTCTTATTATAAATTTCAGTGATAATTACTCCTCCCCATCACATGCTTTAGAGCATCATTCTTTCAATTTCTGGGGCTTAAATAGAATTTTTTCATGAGAGTTTTTTATAATTTCATCAAGAGAGGTTCAGACTTGATATTAGGAAACATTTATTTACTGAAAGGTCAAACAATGAGATAGGCTTCCTAGACAGGTTGTCAATGCCTCATGCTCATAATGTTTTAAGAAGCATCTGCACAATGGGCAGCCTTGAAGTTTTCAAGCAATTGGACTAGATGATTTTTTTTAGGTTTCTTCCCACTGAACTACTTTTTCTTCTTCTTTTTCTTTTCCTCTTTTTCTTTCCCCCTTTTCCTTTTTCTCTTTTTTCCTTTTCCTTTTCCTTTTCCTTTCCCTTTTCCCTTTTCCCTTTTCCCTTTTCCCTTTTCCTTTTTCCTTTTCCTTTTCCTTTTCCTTTTTTCTTTTCTCTATTCTTTATTCTATTCTTATTTTTATTCTTTATTTTATCCTGTTTTTTATTCTTTATTCTATTTTTCTCCAGTCTGAGTGAAATACACATGAAAAAATACAAAAGCTAAACATGTCAGGATAGTATTTCTGAGTAGTATTAATTGCCATTTCAAGTGCTTTTCAATCATTTTGAAAGAGTAGATTCTGCTTCTGAAATGACACATTCCCAGGTAAAATAGCTTCTCTCTTTTGTTCAGTCTCAGTTTATGTGTTGATGACTAGAATGTTAATGCAATAATTTACAGTTGCATTATCTTTATGGTTACATATTATAATAACTTAATGGAGCAGGAATGCATTACAGATGAACAGATAAAAACTGTGAAAATTGGAAAAAATGGAATGTCTTTGAGTAGAGAATGTACTGCACTGGAGGTGAGATTGGTCATGAATAGTAATAAAAGCGTGGGGTATGTTAAGTGTATTTCCTCATACTCTGTGTTTTACACGTGACTTTGAAAAGCCACATGTTAATTAAAGGCAGTAGGGTAGCTGTGAGTGAAAATACAGTGGATACTTTTCACTCATTATTTCACATACACAGATATTGGTTCCCATTTTTCTTACATTCAGAAAGACATCAGAATTATCACAACTTTTATTTCTTTTATTTAACCATCCTTCCCCCCTTCTGCAGTTTGTCATTGAATCTTTAACTTCTGCCAATACATTTGCAAGGCAAGCAGGTGCAATATCCATTTAACATCATGTCTGCCAGGATGATGCTCTTCAGACTCAACAAGGTCCTTTGTCCATTCTCGGAAGTGCCAAGCCAGAGACAAAAGGAAGGGAATATGAGAAAACAAATATCATGAATGGTTTGATTAAAGTATGGTATAAGATTAAAGGAAAAACGTATGCTAATAGCTCTTTTACAGTTGCAAACACAAATCTCAGCCATGTGATGAAGTAGTGAATTTGTTACATTCCCTGTATAGGATATATCTTGAGATAATCTGTAGAGAGGGTTGTAGATGATGAAAGGCACAAAATCACAAATTTAATAGAAAATATTTGTGATAGAAAAGATAGAAAGAATACAATTATACAAATACAATTTGTGATATTATATAAATAATAGAGAAAAGAAAATTTAGGCTTCTTGAATTTCTCTCCAGCATTCCACTAATTTATATCTCTCTGCATTTAATTATTATGTATAGAAAAGCCACTACATTTGCTGCCATCAAGTCATGATTTCCTATGAATTCCAGAACTTCTCATAATTCTAGACATACTTCATTATAGGTATGCCAACAGGAAAATCAAATAAATTGTATAACATATTCACCCTGAAATTTCTTTATAATAAATATCACATGGCACTTGCTATACAGTCCCCTTGAGAAGTTTATGAAACTCCCACTGATATTGTTCTTTACCATTAAATTATAGCCTTTAATAATCATCTATTGACTAAAATTTCTTATGTTGTTTAGTCAATGAAGAAGCATAAATATCCATAGGAAATGTATGAGATTATTTGTTTGATTAATGGTGAGGAATGGGTAGGAATGCAAAAAAATAAACTGTGTGTTCTGCTATTCTTGGCTACATGCAGTTTGAATAATTTATGATACTTCCTTTCACAGCTGAATGATACTAAGGTACATGCTAAAATTAGGTTAGTATTCATGTAACTATACTTATAAATGCCACCCCATCCCACCCACTCAAAAAAAAAGAAAGAGGTTATCATAGTTGGTTATTTTAGCATCTAAGTGATGTCTAGTGTGTATTTGTGTATTTCAGGTCTAGGTTGTGCTTTAAGGTTGTCTTAAAAAGCATGTTTGGCCAAATTTTCAGCTAGAAAGAACAGTTCTATCTTATATAAAATTGTTTCAAAAATTTGATGAATCCAAAACTAGGAAAGGAAAAATGTCAAGTGAATTTAATCTCGGAGTTGTTAACTTCTAGAAAAATTAATACTTATAATAAGTTGTCTTTCCATTCAGAGGTCTCAGCAATTAGTACTGTGGCAAAATAGTTCACACATGAATTGCAAGTCTGAGAAAAATGTTCAAGAAACATTAAGAGATGGTCATCAGGGAGTTTGGATAAAATACACTCTGAATTAACTTACAACAAGTGAATGGGGCAAAGTCATGTTCTTTCCAACAGCAGGACACATTAAGATTTACTGTGGTGCCAAGCAACTAGGCACAGGGGGAAAATCACCTCTCAGACTTTATTCCAGGAGTTTACAGCACAAGCCTGAGTGCAAACGTCTTCAGCAAGAAGGGTAACAAGTGGCTAATCAGGTTCCTGAGGTTCCAAAATCTTACAAGACACGAGGAATCAAAAGGTTTTGTGTGAGACTTCGAAATGAGGCAGAAAATGAGAAACAGTCTCTTCTGGGGCTTGAGGGTCTATATGAGGTCTTCTGTAGAAAGTCTGTGCCCTGCTCTTGATACAGAGAAAAAATGAATTGTATTACAAAGAGAATAAAAAAAATCCAAGGAACCAAGTTCATTTTTGGTGTGACTTTTCTAATCCAGATAACTATATAACAAGTTTCATCTTCTTGCCAAAGGGAGGTGAAATTCTTCAAGAACAACCCCATATGTGTAGATAAGTTTATGTGGGCTTAGAATTTTTCTTGTAGTAGATTCTGGAGCATATACATTAGATGATCTAGTCCACTAACAGAAAAAATAATCAGTTAAATATATAGTGACAGAATTATTGATAAATTGAATGAGAAATATTGATAAAAAACAAGGTATATTTCTTGCCACTGAAAGAACAACATTCTCTTATTCAACATAGGTTAAAGCAACAAGAGCTCAGAACCAAATTTTACAAGTCAACTACAAAATATCAGAATAGGTAAACAGTGTCTGCCATAGGTGTTTTTATCATCCTAGTTTTATTTTTTATTTTATTATTTTATAATTTATATATAATAAATTAAATTATTAAATTATAAATTTTGAAATTACTCTGAGATTTTTCTCTGGTATATAAAGACAGGTTTTACAGACACAACTTTTTTTTAGGAGAAGCTGCTGTTGAACAAGAACTGGGGGGGAGTGTTGGACTGCTGTATGCACACATGTGTGTATGCACATACTTTTCGTTTAAAATACAACTTAGGAAATGGTGATTCAGTAGAAAACAGTAAAACATGTCTAAATAGTTACAATTAACAAAGGGGAACACTGGTTTGCTGTGGAACTAAGTCATAGCTTGGTATTGCTGGCAGCTGATAAATTGGCTCACCTCCAGTGCTAAGAGGGAAGAGCACATTCCCCAAGGGGTTTGGTGGAAGAGGCATTTACAACCCCAAAGAGGAGAGTGGTTCTGTTCACTTGCAGTGTCCCAATGATTCCAGAAACCTGTTATTCAGTTCATTCATGGTTATAAGGAAAATAAATAAATTATTCGTTACAATATTTTGTTAGATGTTCTGGCCAGGACTGAGCTGACTTCCCCAAGCACCCAGCACAGGTGAGCTGAGTTACCTTGTGCTGTTTTCCACATCAATTGAGCCCCTATAAAAAGGGGCTGGTGGGGCAGATGTAATGGGTTGAGTTCAGAGATTTTGGTGTTAGTCTCTGGTTAGTAAGTAAGGTATTTATTCAATTATAGTATTCTGTGTTATCACTGGGTGAGTCTGTTTCCCTCTCAAAGTGCTTGTCAATAAGTTGTCTTTATCCCAACCCACAGGAGGACTTGATCTGTTTATTTCTCCTCACACAAAGGAGTGAGCCAGTGGTTGGTGTTGCTCAGTCTCTGCCTGGGGCTGAACAGCAGCATTAAGCAAGTTCTAAGTGTAGTTCTTGTGTTGTTTTTTGGGGGGTTTTGTTTGGTTGGTTGTGAGGTTTTTTTTTTTCCTCAATGGTTGTTTAGAGTTTCATTGCTAAATGAGAAAACTTTCATTTCAGTGGGTCATAAAAGAAAGAGTATGAAAGTAGATATGAAGAATGAGACTTAGCTTCATGTGGGGATTGGCTGTTCGTTGGTGAAACTTGTTGATGTCATTTGTATGATACTAAGCCCCAACTTGTCTTGGTCTTAGATATGCAAAGTACTTGAAATCCATGTCAATAAACAACTAATTTCTGCTGTTAAACAAAACTATTGGATCTCACTCTGTGGTGGTTGTCTGAAAGAGGAAACATGGGGATGGGATTCATGTCATCTGTTTGTTGGTTACAAAATATACCAATTTAGAGCTGAGCTGGCTGTTTAGGTCTCCACTGTGGTCAATGTAGTCTAATCAATGCAGTCAATAGAGTTTGATGTGACTAATTTGGACAAATGTGTTTACGTTAGGGTGAGATAAACTTCTCAGACCTCAATTCCATTGAGTTTATTGACTAATCTTCCATTTATTAAAAAAAGTAACTCAGAGTAATTTGGCCACATGTCCCTACATTGAACAGTCCGTGGGTTATAGTTAAATTAACCCTAGAGTTTGTGGTGCTCATAATCAAAAGTGTCATAAACTTCTACAGGGAGATATTTTGAATTACAGAGTAAAGATTTCTCTTGTGCTACTTATGGCATTGTAAGTATTTGATAGCAGACAAAAAGAATATCTTCCATCTCAACAACCCTGGGGTATTTGGAGGTGGGGGAAAGTATTCATAACAAAACTTGAGGCTATGAACATCTTACTTTTTACAGAAACCTGCAGTGCCCATACAGACTTCTTCAGAAGCACTTAACCTTGGCTTACACACAAATTGAATGTCTCTTAAACTACAAAATAAGAGAAGCTTTACCACAGGCTACTCTTGCCTAATTTTAGCAGGCATTGCTCTTTCATATCAAGGAAAACAGGAATGGCTGTGAACAGAAGAGGTAAATAGGTTTTACTAGGGTTATATACCCAAGATAAAACCTACTCATGGTCCCTGTGATTTCTTAGGACAAAGGATGTTGCAACGTAACTTAAAAAAAGAAAAAAAAATCCTTTTCATGTTTATTTGGGTGTGGGTGTGTGTGTTTTGTTTGTATTTGCTTTGTTTGGGTTTTTTTTGTAGATCTCACTTTATGCACTCTGTTTGTTACAAGAAACACTTGCTCTAGCTGCATTTCCTTTATTCCTTTCATATAATTATCTGTCTCCTCTTCTTTCATCTGAAGACTGTCCCCTTACCCTTTCCCTGCATGGAAAACATAAATTTTGATCATGTTTTATCTTTGTCTGTATCTTTTCTTTTACAGTTTCTTTATATTCTTTGCAATAAAACAACCATGCAGATCTCTACCACTTCTATACTACAAGAGCTTTTCAAATACGCAGTTCACTTACTAGGAATGAACTGAGGGGTAGGTATTTCTTTAGAAACTGAGTCCACACTTCCTAATGGATGGTCCAGCTTGTGGTAAAGAACACTGACTTAGTAGTTCAGAGATTTCCAAGTTCTCTGGGTCTGTGCAGGATCTGAACTCTTCCTGAGGTTCAGGTTTTCCCAGTTCCTCTCCTATAGGACGCTGCTGTTATAGATCTTGTAGGCTTGAGCAGGTCCTGCACTATTTTCATCAGAAAGCACTTCAGACCTGCCTTCAGATAATGATTTTCTCTTTCCTGTACCCAGAATAGGAAATAGTTTCAGGAGTTCCCTGATTTAACCATACCACAAGAACCAGAACTTCTTCGCTCCTCTTGAATTTGCCAATCAAATGAACAAAATCTATGCATTAGTTTCTCTTTCCTGACTATCCTTTCAAAGGACTTTCAAACCCATCCTTTGAAATCCAACAAGACATGTTTTCATTTGCCAATAACAAGTCACTTCTTTGGCTTAGGGCATTTAAACGTGCTTTCATACATCGTGCTGTCCCCCAGGTCTTTTCATACTTCTGTGTTCCTGATTTTTCTTAGAGTTGTTGAAAAGTGTCAAATCTGTTAGAAATCTTGCTGTCACACCAGATGGGCACTGCTTCAGGATTTGTTGTCTTTTTCTATTACAAAATGAAGAATTCAACCAATGCTTAATATTTTAATCTTAACTGTTACAAGGCGATATAAGTTTAAAGTTTTATTCTGGATTTGATAAGAAACATTCTTCAAAACATTGTGGTTAATGGTTACCTGGGTATCATATAAAGCTAACCTTGGTGCAAACAGACACAATATGTTTCTACCACACAATATAATCACACCATTAAATTATTTAGAAGCTCTTGCTCCAGACATAGTTTTACACTATATCTATTCATTTGCCTCTGCTTTAGTACTCCTAAACAATATTATAATTGCCATAGCTAACAGTAAGCTACTGGCAGACAAAACCCTTCCTCTGACATTCAAATTCAGAAGCTAGGAGACAGCCACAGTGATCACTAATTGCATGCTTTTCACTTGCATTTTATTTGTATTTTTACCTTGAAGAATCATAATCTTCCATCTGCCCGTTTCATAACAGATGACATCTTTTGCCTAAGTGAGGTACACTCTCGATCTTTGCTGGGAAGGCTGGTTAGAAAGCACACCAGAAATAAAAAAGGATCAGAGGGATGGATTGCCACGTTAGCATACGTTTTCAGTTCTCATTTATATCCCTTCTTGATTCAGCTTCAGTTTGGGGGAGGGAAATGGGAGTAGCGCTGCTTTAAAAGCCATAACCTTTGGAATTAAAATGAGTTCCCAGCACTAACTGAGCAATAAAAAAGCAATCATATCACCAGGCTGCTGGCCCTTATTATTTTAGCATCAGTGTGATGGGCTTTAAAAGCTTTAGACATGCTGGGAAAGTTAAATACACGTGTTCCATTTAAAACTGACCAGCATTTAAATACGCAGGCACCTGCCACGACAAGCAGTCAAGGGATTGCTCTTTCATTTTATAAATGGAATAAAACTGCTCAATAGAATGGCATGACATCTGTGTGGATATTTGTTTAGTTGCTACTGGTGTACTTAATGTAAGGGATTTAGAGTATTAGGCTCAGACAGCATACTGCAGACTCTACTTCCCCACAGTGAGTTGTCTATTCAGGGTAAGATTTAAGTAGTTGAACAAAGTGATCCTTTTGTCTAGAATGAAATAAAGAAGTGTGTAGGGGTGAGGTGGCTTGTGTTCTCATTTCCCCTTCCTGCAAGAAAACTATTACCTTTGTTAGCAGCAGGAGCTGTACAATGCATGCACTCTTGAGATACTGGCACTAAGATTGGGGGGGTGGGGGTGGGGAAGAAGGATGTTTTTGTTCACTGGGCAAAGGAAATAAAAGTTCTGTTTATCTGAGAGTTTGAAATACTCCTCTAATTTTGGGATTGTTTAATCCTTTTTATACTTACATTCACTTTAATTTGGAGTTGAAAACGTGCATTTCATTGAAACAAGTCCATACTTTGAAAATACCAGAGCTAAATATTCCAATTTTCTAGATATTTCCTCCCTTGAATTCACACACGACTACAAAGCACTTCCCACCCTCACCCTTATGGCTTGAATTTGAACATACTGGAGCTTTCTTGATTCTGCATAGGTTTGGAGAGATATTGGGCTTAATAGTTGCTGAAAATGTTTTGCTCATAGCTAGATTTTCCCCTCATGATGGCATGAAGATACAGACAGAGTAATATAGATCATTGTCAGTTGTAAGAGTTATTACAGAAACCACATTCTATCTCCTCCTATAGTTTGTTTGGTTTCTTTTCCCTCCACCAATGCAAAATTATCTTTGTCATATTTTTGGGGATGTGTTCCTTCCACAGGCACGTTTTTATTGTAGAACATTCCTCATTTCAGTATCTTGAGAAGGAAGGAAGAGCCAACATCCTTTTTTTATTAACAATTATTTACACTGGAGGTGAAAACCTATAACAACGAGAGAAGAGAGTAATTTACACTAGAGGAATGAGATCTGTTTTTAATTATCCCACATGAATAATTTGTCAGTGTCTCATTTCTGAACCTCTGTAAAAGGTGTCTAGCCTTTATTATTTTACAAAGTAATAAAACCACTAAAGCCAATTTGGGCTATCATTTTCCCAGCTGCTTTTCTTCTTTTTCCACTCTGATAAAAGTCTGTAAAAAGACCATCCTCAAATTACTGCCACAATCCCAAGATGAAAGAAGCACAGTCCTCTGTTGTGTGTTACTAGTAATCCAATTTAAAGAAGCACAAACCACACATATTTTAATCTGTCCTATGTAGTTAAACATGATTGTGAATCCTTGGATTACTGTATAAGAGAAATGTGAAGATAAATGATTGTGCTTGATTTCGAAGATGCTAGACAATGATTTTTATGTCATAAAAGCAAGACTGTGTTTCCTGATACCTCATGGATCCTATTACAGGGGGTAGGTTCCTACACTGACTTTTATCTTCTGGAAAGGAACATGTAAATTTATATTAAAAATAAATTCCAGAACAGCCTGACAATGAAAAAGTATCAAAGCTGGGGAAAAGATTTGTGGGGAAAAAAGAAGCAACCTCTATTCTGTACATCCTTGTCCATTACACCTGGACCTGGAGGTGTTAGTTGACAGCCAGCTGGTCATGAGGCAGCAGTGTGCCCAGGTGTCCAGGAAGGACAGTGGCATCCTGGCTTCTATCAGGAATGTTGTGACCAGCAGGAGTAGGGAAGGGATTGTCCTCAGCTCTGGTGAGGCTGCACCTTGAGTGCTGGGTGCAGTATTGGGCCCCTCACTACAAGGAGGACATTGAGATGCTGGAGCGTGTCTGGAGAAGGGTGATGAAGCTGGTGAAGGCTCTAGAGCTCAAGTTCTATGAGTAGCAGCTGAGGGAGTTGGGGATTTTTAGCCTTGAGAAAAGGTGTCTGAGGGGAGACCTTTTTGCTCTCTACTAATACCTGCAAGGAGGGTGTAGCGAGGTGGGAGTCAATTTCTTCTCTCAGATAAAAAGTCATAGGATGAGAGGAAATGCTTTCAGATTGCACCAGGAAGACTTAGGTTAGGCATCAGGAAAACTTTCTTTACTGAAAGAGTTGTTGGGCATTGGAATGGGTTGCCTGGGGAAATGGTGGAGTCACCAACTCTGAAGGTATTTTAAAGTTGAATAGATGATGTGCTGAAGGATATGATCTAGAGGTGGACTAGGCAGGGTTAGGCTGTGGTTGGACTCAATGATATTCAAAGTCTCTTCCAACCCAAATGATTCAACGAATACCTGCCACCACACAGTCAGAATTATGTTCCAAGCCCCTGTGACATTGGCAAGGACACCCTCCACTAGACCAAGATGCCCAGTGCCCCATCCAACCTGAGCTTAAACACATCCAAGAAAGGGCCACCAACAGCTTCTTTGGGCAACTCAGTGAAACACCAACTTTCTCAGACTGTTTTCATAGCAGAGTTGCTCCAGTCTCTTCTGGATTATCTTCCTGGCCCTCTTCTGGACTCATTCCCACAGGTCCGTGACTTTCTTGTGCTGTGGACTCCAGAACTGGATTCAATGCTCTAGGGGAGGTCTTATGAGAGCAGAGTAGAGGTGGAGATTCACCCCCTGGGACCTGTTAGTCCCACTTCTGTCAATGCTGACAATGACACAGTTGTCTTTCTCAACTGTAAGCATACATTGTTCGGTCTGTTGAGCTTCTTATCCACAACCACCCCCAAGTTCTTCTCCTCAGGGTTGCTCTCAATCCATTCTCCTCCTAATCTGTAGTTGTGCTTGGGACTGCCCCGACCCATGTGCAGGACCTTGTGTTTGGCCTTCATACAGTTTGCACAGGCCCACCTCTCAAGCCTGTCAAGGTTCAATGTCTGCTTGTGGTGTAAATGAGTGCACTGGTGTCTCACTCGAAGGATACATCGATCCCTATTTGAGTTCCAAGCATGCATTAAAAATCAGATACTGGTCAGTTGCTGTATTGGCTCTCACTGACATGGAATAACTTTCCCCACAGCAGCCCCCATAGTTCTGTGCGTTGAACTGGTATCTAAACCTGTGTTGATAACACACCAACACTTTGAATACCACTAAGTAGTGCTCCCTCCAGTATCAAGCTTGTCTCTCCAACTCAGCATCCTTTCCCCCTCCTCCAAAAGCCAGAGAGCTGGTGGTAAGCAGAATGCTGGGAGGGGACATAGCCAGGAGAGCTGACCCAAACAGTCCAAAGGGATGTTATGCACTGTATGACATCAGCAATAAGAGTAAGACGCAGGAAGGTGACATTTTTTGGTGAAGGCCTTTGTATTATGAACTGCTTGCTATGTGAACTGAAGCCCTACTTCCCAGGTAGTAGCTGGACATCACCTGCTGATGGGAAGTAAGAGAATAAATCTTTTTGTTTACCTTTTATTTCTAGACATGAATTTTGCTTTTCCTTATGAAACTGCCTCTGTCTTTCATCATAGCTTCTCCTCCTGCCCTACTAAGGAGTAGGGATGAAAGAACAACTTGGTGGGGAAACTGGCAGCCAGCCACAGTCAACCCACCACAATCCCAGATAAAACAGAAACATCAAAGTGTCAGTCTGCATTAGCCCACTGTTTGTCTATTTTAGAAGCTGAAATGAGACAAGTAGAAAAAAATCATACTGTGTCTTATCAGTTCGTGGTATCCCATGTCACGCTGTCACTAACTCTTCAGACTGACTGCAATGGGTGCCAGTTACACTGCTATAATATCACCCAACCCATTATGTGGTCTCTTTATATCTCATCAGGTGTGTACTGCAAAATGTTGTCATCTTATGACCTACAGCTACATGACTCATGCCTGATCCCACTTACTTAATTTACAGGAGATGGGATTGGAACATATTAAGGAGAAAGTAACAAAGATGCTCAACAAATTGGCTTTTGTGAGACCCATGTTCATAGTTTCAGTTCTCTATTTTCTATGGATAGGATCTACTATAGGACTGTTTTCAGGGTCTAGAAAACCAAGAGACTAGGTGACACTTTACATCTATACCACTAAAATTACGGCAAAGCCTGAACACAGATCAGCTTTCTATACCACTATGTATTCAGCTGTATGGACACTAGCATAGGGACAGATGGGCCCTGGATCAGAGGATTGTATATATTAATGAATAAGTAAATCCAGGGTCAGAGACTTCTGGGTCAAATTTTCTTTCAAAATATTCCTTCTGAATTTGTTACTAAATATACTTGTGGCAGTCTGAGCTTTGCATTTTAAACTTATTTTTCATGATCAGCCAGCACAGAAAATTCCTTTTAATTCTGCTGTTGTTTTTCCATTACCTTTCTTAGAACTTTTTTTTTTTTTTTTTTTATGAATAAGACCTTACATTCTTTGGCTCTTCCTTCTCTGAATGTCTTCTGTGTTCACTGCTTTTCTCTCCCACCCCCAGCGCTCCTCCTTCTTTATAAAACATAAAGAAGGATTTTTTTTTCTCAGCATCTTTCCAGAGCAAATGTTTTTTCTTATAGCATATTTGTTTATTCAATTTGCACTCCATAATCATACAGAGACAGAATGAACTGTAATGTAATGCAGTGAGGGCTAGGTAATTGCTTCCTTGTGGACGGCTCAGGGGATTTTCAACATGAAAGCCCAGAACAGTACAAGTTAAAGGTGTTCTTGTAATTCTTTGTGAATATATAACCGATGCTTGAACTTAGAAAATTTGTACAAAAGTGTTATCTGAGAATAGAAGGCATAGTAGTCAAAAAAAAGGCAGAGTCACAGTCCCCAGGCCTGATCCAAAGCCACAGAAATTAATGAAAAGACTTCCATGTGCGTTGGATTGGGCTGTAACGTAGTGAATATCTGTGAGGTATCTTTAATGCTGCCAGCACAGCTGCAAGAACACACACAAAAAGTAAATGATGAAGGGAGAGTATTTTCAGCCTGGCATCTGGGTCTTTTGAGTGCCATTTCAAATAGGAGATGGGAGGAGCCTTGCAAAATGCTGTGATAATTGGGCTCTTCCTGCCCCATTGAAGGCCATCTCAAGGCTTTAAAAGTCAGATTTTGCTCATCTTGTTTTGGTTTTTATTTTTTTATATATTTTAATTTCCAGCCAAATGAATGCAAGTGGCATCAATAATAGAACTCGGGACCTCTGGCTCCAGAAATAGAGGATATCTCCCCAAGGGCAAATCAATGTCTCTTGTAGCTCAGCAAAAAAAAAAAAAAAGGTCATAAACACAACTTTTATATTTTGTCTTGAAAAAGATAAAGTATCTTATCTTGAAAAAGATAAGTAAAGATCAGTATCCAGTTGAATCCAATACACCTGTGCACCAAATTTTTCAGCTCAGTTTCTCTTACACTTAGCTGGTAGCTTAAAAGATATAAATTAAAAGTTATTTAGTCCCTAGAAAATGGAGCAGGCACTCATCCAAGAAGACATAATAGTGTTTGCCCACTACTTCACAGCCTCCTCCAGTAGCCATAATTTCAAACAATCTAAAGTACCTAACCATAAAATATCTTACAATGCTTTCCATACTTATACACTTCTTTTTCAATTACAAATGTTACATGAAGGAATAATATAATTCAAGTAGCTTTCAAAAGTCTAAAATTGTATTCAGCTAAAGATTTAAATTTAGATTTAATTGAACAACATTACTAATTTAATTTAAAAATTTCAGGAGGAAATGTCTTTCTGACGGGGCACTGTTACCAATGACTCTACTAATACATTAAATATTTTAATTGGCTAACTGTTGTTTTAAATTAATGTGTTTTTATATTTGAAGGTGTACCTTGGAATCCACATTGGTCACATGTTTTTTCTTTATTCAAATGATTTTATAAAGGGTAGGTGCTTGCAATTTTATTTATTTATTTAAATTAGTAGTTTCCTTAAAGATCCAACAGTTCTTCGAGGAGGGAATTAAATCATGTATACTTCTTTATCATCTCTACAAGAGCCCCTTGGTTCTACTGTGATAAAACACAAAGACAAGTGGTTTGAAATGCCACTGAAGTTACATCCCAGAAATGGATTATGTTCCTTTCCATTACCTTGCCATGGACAGGGTGTGTCAACACAGACTCATTATGCATAGCTGAAAGTTAACTTTAAAATCCTGTCTGCAGTTTTTCTGCACGGACTATCAATCACCTTGTCAACTGTATTTTTTTAAACATTTGTGAAAGCTAATATCAAAATCAGAATATTTAAAAAAAAACCAAACATAAAGTGAACTACAAAAGGGGAGACTGTAGACTTGCACAATACTCCAAAGTCCATTTGCAATGTAATTTAGTACATTTTTTGTAGCAGAGGCAACACGTACTAAGCTGTTCAGTGTCTTCTTGTCTTTTATCTGCCAGAAAAAACTGTTCAAGAGAAGACTGCTTTGTTTCTAGATGCTATTGTTAATTCTGTTTATTTTTTGGAAGACTGTTAACTCAAAATTCATATATGAGCATCAACTGAAATCTTTATAGCTTTGCAGCGAAATTTTCCTTCCTCATTATGTAAACAAGTTACATAAACACTCTGCTCTTGCAGACTCCATCACTCCATTCTTGCTTCTACTCTACTCCAGATAGAAATTTATTGGAAGGCAGCTTGTTCTCAGTCAGTTCAACAAGCAGAAAATAATTGTTCTTTAGTTTCTTCTAATTTTATACACAAAACCTCCTCTTCTACAGTTTTTTTTTTAATCTGTACACTTTATCAACTACATCCTTTCTCCCCCTCAAATTCTCTTTGTGTCTCTCTCCTGTTCTGCATTTTTTTCCATATATGCATAATTTCATAAAACTGCATAAACAGTAGCTCTAGGATTGCAGTCAGTACGAAGGGCCAGCTCTTTTCTAAGCATATCATTACTGTACACTTATTGCATGGCAGGGTGACCTTTGATGGATCTTTGTCTTCATTATCCCTTTCTAGAGCTGGTCCTTTGTATCAGGCAATAAAGCAGACCTATCTAGTGACCAATATCTGGGTGCCTCAAGTTTAGCCATTTTACATTACATTTGTTTTTGGTTTTGTATTTTTTTTCCTTCTGCAAAACTTTTCAGGTGGGGTGGACTAGATGATCTTTCAAAGTCACTTCCAGCTCCTGACATTCTGTGAATCTGTGAAAACTTTGACTTCATTATTACATTTTCTTCCCCTGAGCTTGAAATGGGATAATTGCAAACTTAATTCTGATTGCAAAAATTGCCATGTTTCACAGTTCAGTACCTAAAGCTGTGACTGATAGCCTGTAAAGAGACATAGTTTTGATATGTTTTTTAACTTTCCTTACTCTGTGATTCTTTATCATCAGATGTTTATTCATGACACAACACTATGTAATGAAAATTCTCCCTTCTCTTTTCCTCCTAATTCATCTTACCTTAATTTTTCCTGTGCTTCTTCAACTAAGATCAAGGAAAAGTGTGATCTTTGAGATTAGATCTGCAGAGGGATTAAACACATGGAATAAGATGCAGACCAGGTGCTTGGAGTGCTTATGCTGTAATGTATGAAAACACAGTATGCTGCCCAAAAAGGATGATGCACTGTGCTGAATATAGGAACATAGAGTACTTGAAAAGCTAATGGCTAAATGCCTCCAAAGAGTGATTAAAATAATTCTCATAAAATGAAAAGTCAAACCTAGCCAACAACAAAAAACCCACACCCAACAAACCCACGGTATTAAATCTGTTTCCCTGCCCTACACCTATGCAGGTCATGGTGTAGAGCTCTCTCCCCAGGATGGTCACCTACATGAGCAAGGACCACTCAGGCAGTTAACAGACCTGCTACTTGCCTTGTGTAATATATTCCAATACTTATACTTAGAAAGTGCTAATGGATTTTGTGCTCCACCTGAGGGCATTTAGTTGAGCTTGACACCTTACACTTTGCCACATCACTTCCCTTGGAGTTAAGAAGTCAAAGTACTTGCTGATACAAGGTACTGTGTAGAGTCAGAGTCAGAGCTGATGCAAAAAGCAATGTTGATCTGTCATCTACAGTTTCAGTACCTGGCTAAGAGGTGAAACAACTCAGTTTCTGTAACTTTCCAATTTTTACTGAAAAATTCTGTTCTGTAATGTTCTCTTTTGTATAGTTTTCAGACAAAAATAATAAATCTAAACATTTGAGATAATTGTGGAACGGAATTGGTCATTTACTGTAGAGTAGGTGGAAGAGTTCAGCCAGTAGTCACTCACGGGCAGGGAAGGATCTGGTTTATTACTTGCTTTAGATTTTCCATTAGGACCTAATTCTGTAGCCCTTATTCATGTGGGTAGTCTCATTACAAGAAGAGACTAGCAGAGTATAGGTTGTTTAGTCTAACCAAACAAAGACTGAGAAGAGATGTGATTGCTGTCTATAAATATATCATAGGGGTAAACACAGGAGAAGGAGAAGCACTACTTAAGTTTAAGGAAAATGTTGGCACAAGAACAAATGGGAATTAACTGGCTATGAATAAATTTGGGATGAAAATTAGAAGAAAGTTTTTAGTGATGAGATCAATGAAGTTATGGAAAAGAATAGGTAAGAAGAGAGTGAAAGAAGTGGGAAATAATTTGTTTTAAAGAAAAACCCATTTTGGATTATGAAGAAGTTTATGAAGTCAGTGCTGTAATAGCACACTGTCATCCAGTAGACTCCAACTCCACACTCTTATTCTTTTTAATAAGTTCAAAAAATGATTCTTTTAAATTTTAATGCTTAATAACATTCTAAAGTTTAAATTGTATTAGGAAACTCTGCCTGAGTGACATGTACAATTGGAAATGGGGTTAATACATTCAAGGATATCTTCTGCAAAATAAGCCTTTTGAACATTGAGTAGCACAGTAATTATCTGGATTATCTAGAGATCAAGAGACTATATCTCTATACAGTACTGCATGGGTTTCTTTCAACCACATATTAAACATCTACCAAATCAAAATACAAAGGTTTCCAAGAATCAGATTTAATGAAGTTGGATATTCAATTCACTGTTTTTTGTGCCCTTACTGACTGAATCACCCTTGTAGATATAGTTGACATGGTCATCCTCTCATCTTCACAAGCTGCCATGTAATGCTCTGTAATTGAGTATCCAGTTACTAAACCTTCCAGGATAGGGCTCCTATTCTTGTTCTATACTTAAACAGTTTCCTGCTGTTTGAGATCATGGTTCATGATCTTCTGTGCATCATCATAATAAACATACAGTTAATAATATTTAAGAGATTAGAGCCACAGAGAATGTAGAGAAAGGACCAGCCAATCTCCCAGGCTCATCTATTCACTGCATGTGAGTGGAAAACTCAGTCTAAGTACAGGACAGGAGCTGAGATTGCATTAATACAGGTTGAAAACAGCTCTTCTCAAAAAAAAGAATTTGTATTCTGAGATCTCTTTCCTTAGAAAAATAACATAAATTGACATTTTTATATGATTTGAGATGTTAGGCAAAATACACAAATTTTATGACAAATCTTTAATTAGACTCTAGGAACATTACTTTAGCAGAGAATTTTAGCTATTTAGGAAATTAGTAAACATATATATATATATATATATATA
>VXBZ01011804.1:274080-290935 GCA_013399135.1 Heliornis fulica
GAGTAAACATATATATATATATGTTTTCCCAATGTGAATTATTTATTTACTAAAGTAGCATATGATGACAGCCTGAAATCTGACATCACTTTCATAACCGGCACATTTAAGGATAATATTTTTATATTTATTTGCAAATTATACAGTGTAAATTATGCATTCATACAAATACTGCACTTCAAAAGACAAATAGTATGACAGATGACAACGTTGAAAGTAACACTGTAAGCAAAAAAGCTTTTCTTAATATAAACTGTATGTCTGAGAAAAAATATTTAAAAGTCTATATTGGTGCTCATGATAACATGGAAAAAAAATAGACATGTGAAAAGAGCACAGAGTAACAATTAAAAATTGATAACTGTGGAGCTTGCATGCATATGTGGGGGGGTGTCAATTCCTCATTGGATTTCCTCTTGGATTTATTAGTTCTCATTCTTACAAGCTCTCAATGTGTATATTCACATCATACTTGTTGACCAGTGGGGGTGATTAACTACTGCATGTACTAAAAAGAAATGATACATCCCACATACAATGCCACAGTAAAATTAAAATTTCAGTGCTTTTCTAGAATATATTCACATGTCCTTTGGGATGAATAAAGACATAAATAGGTGAAATTTCATTTTCCAAGGTAAACATGAGCTCCTGTCAGAAGATCTGTAACTTCAAAAAATATTGTAGCTTTAAAAACCTNGCTCATGATAACATGGAAAAAAATAGACATGTGAAAAGAGCACAGAGTAACAATTAAAAATTGATAACTGTGCAGCTTGCATGCATATGTGGGGGGGGGTGTCAATTCCTCATTGGATTTCCTCTTGGATTTATTAGTTCTCATTCTTACAAGCTCTCAATGTGTATATTCACATCATACTTGTTGACCAGTGGGGGTGATTAACTACTGCATGTACTAAAAAGAAATGATACATCCCACATACAATGCCACAGTAAAATTAAAATTTCAGTGCTTTTCTAGAATATATTCACATGTCCTTTGGGATGAATAAAGACATAAATAGGTGAAATTTCATTTTCCAAGGTAAACATGAGCTCCTGTCAGAAGATCTGTAACTTCAAAAAATATTGTAGCTTTGAAAACCTGCAAATCTCAAGGGAAAAACTGTTACGTAAGAAAAAGAGATGAAAGCAAAGTAAGTTATTCATTACTTTCTATGCAGCTGCAGTCACAAATGTACATGCAAATAGCTGGTATAGTAGAGGAGTTTCCAAAAAAAGTGTTTAATTGGATTAAATAATTTGTTATAAGAGCAAAGATGTAGCTACAAATTTCACAGAAACATAGCATGATAGAATGGCCTGAGTTCGGAGGGACCTTTTAGACCATCTAGTTCCAACCCCCCTTCAGGGACACCCTCCACTAGCTGAGGTTGCCCAAAGCCCCATCCAATCTGGCCTTGAACACTGCCAGGGAGGTGGCACCCACAGCTTCTCTGAGCAGCCTGTTCCAGTGCCTTAGCATCTTCATGGTGAAGAATTTCTTCCTAATATCTACCCAGCTTGTCCCTTGTTCTATCATTCCATGCCCAGAGTACATCACACAGGAACGTGTCCAGATTGGTNCAATCCCTCTTCAGTTTTCTTCTAGTCATCTTCAAGTACTGGACATGTCTCAAGCCTGTTAAGGTCTCTCTGTATGAGAGACCGTTCCCTCCAGTGAGTTGATTGAACCACATGGATGGGTGTTTGCAACTCAAAAGATCACCCAGTCCAACCCCCCTGCCAGGGGGGGTTCTAGATCTAGTGATCTAGAGTACATCATACAGGAACGTGTCCAGATTGGTCTTGAATGTCTCCAGAGAAGGAGACTCCACAACCTCTCTGGGCAGCCTGTTCCAGTGCTCTGTTAATCTCAGTGAAAAAGTTCCTCCTTATATTAGGATGAACTTTCTATGTTCCAGTCCCACTGTCCATGTCACCAACAAAGATGTCAAACTGCACTGGTCCCAGTAATGACCCCTGTGGAGCACCACTTTTCCCTGGTCTCGGTTGCATCTCTCTTGCATCTATGAACACTAAGTTTTTCTAAATGTATTGCTAGGTACTTGTGACTGCTTACCCTCTCTCCTCTGGGTGTCTTCAAGTCATTTATGTCCCTGTCAGCAAATGAGTTGTACAGTGAAATTACAGTAAGGTGTGTGTGCAAAAGTGAGTGTTACATGCAAACAAAAGGGGAAAAGTAAACCTAAATTGCACCACTGATCTTTAGCCAAATGAAAAATGGCAGCTGTTTAATATTGCATAAAAATGTTGTAACAACAGGTCAGTGAACTGAAAAAAAAATTGCCTTTCTGCAATAGCAATTAGCATAATTTATTAAATTTTTTTAAAGCAGGGGCTAAAACCAAGATTCACAGTCTTGGATACAAAGCTACTGTGTATGTCAAGGTGAGATCCATAATGACATTGTGGGTTTTTCCTCCCGACACTTGACCTGACATCTCTCTCACTGGATAAACTATTTTTACTGTGTGAAAAAGTAAACCAAGAGTCACAGATAAAGGCGCCCAGAATTGCACGTTACCACTTCTGCTTTTCAGAAAGCTATAAAATCTTGTCATGCTCTTTAGCAAATAGCATGTCTCATCAAAAAGATAGTGCTAGGGCTGGCTGGAAAACAACATTTCTGTTGTCATGAAACAGTGACACCTCACTGTTGTTTTCAACTTCAAGTCAGGACAATTGAAGGTTTGAACATGGGTCACCCATCACTTAGGAAATTGCATGTGTCATCAGATTTTTTAGAAAGTATTTTCACTTCTGTATCTTTATTTGTGTGATCTTAGGAAGTACTGGTAGATCACCTGATTAAATTTCTGTGATTTTTTTTTTTTTGTAATGTCATTTCACATCATTATCTTTTTTTTTTTCGTTTTTTCCCTGAAGACTTTTCATTCTAGCTTTAATTCTAATTCCCAGAAACTACAGCCTTTCTGAGATCCAGTCTCTGAATGCATAGTCAGTCTGTGGAATCATCATCCTTGAGGGGTAGAGCTTCAGGGTGTTTTACCTGTTTTTTCATTCAAACCAGTGTGTGGACAAGTGAAGTGGGCAATATTTTGAGACCTACTGTATCTTCCTAAAAATAGAATTCTATCTTACCTACATCTACATGTACATATACATGTATTAATTATATAGATTAGGAAAAAAAGTTTTTAGTATGAGGGTGGTAGATCACTGGCACAGGTTACCCAGAGAGTTGGTGGAGGCCCCATCCCTGGAGATATTCAAGGTCAGGTTTACTGGGGCTCTGAGCAACCTGATCTAGTGAAGTCCCTGCTTACTGCAGGGGGGGGTAGACTAGATGACCTCCAAAGGTCCCTTCCAACCTAATATATTATCTCTGATTCCATGATTTTCAATTTTTTCAAAATGAAGACTGTGAGTTAATATTATTTGAGGATGCAAGAAATGGGATTGATTTTAATAATAATAATAATAATAAATACACTCCATCCAAAAGGTGAATTTCTAATGATGATCTGTAGAGTGAAAACTCTTTAAGGTGGAGGCAATTTTTCCTTCACAATGTTTTTTTTTACAAAGGCATTTTTTTTAAGTTTTCCAAAATATTTTTCTCAAACTTAATGAAAAGTTCTTTGGAATGTGTGTTTATTAAACCACCCAAAAAACACATGAATGCCTATTTGAACTCAGCCTAACCTTTCACCTCCTGCCACTGTGGTGATCTCATTTACACTTCTTGCAAAATAGCTAAAAAAAACCCCCAAAAAGCAACGAAAAAGACATAGGTGGTGGTTTGGGGAACTTGAAGAAATAATAGAAGTTGAAAGATCACATTCAAGTACACTAGCTGAGCTTTCTCATGAGAATTGTATAATGCCTATTTACTGTTTTCTGCTTCTGTCAAATGCATTACTCTCACATTTTCTGAGTGCTACATTTGATCAAAATCAATTTCATTTATAAAACAGAGGCAAAAAAAGTCTGAAAACATACTGATGTAAAGATCTGTATTGAGTAGGGCAAGAAGACCTTGGTTTTCCCCTTCTACCCCATCCCACTGGAAATATTTAAAAAATCTAAACCCCAAGATGAAATCTTGTCATATTTATTCTTTGAGAAAAAGAGATGAATAGCCTATCCACTTATGTTTCTCCTACATATTTATTTAGGCTACTTACAGTTGCTTGTATTAAAATGTACAGCAATATAGCAAACCTGAATGTAGATGTCCTGGATATTTTGAGTCTGCTCATCTTTCAGATAGTTTCTTAAATAATTATTTCTCAAAACACACACCAAAACTCAAAACAAAATAAAAATTTCAGTGTAACTTAGTGCAGAAGACAAAGATTTCCTAACTTGGTTCAATCCCAGACTTTGGACAGAATTAAGTATTTTGGCAAGCTTTTTCAGCATTTGGCCCAGAGTCATCATTCAGAACAGATATTTCAAAAAGACAGGCTGACTGGGGGTATCTTTGTTATTGTGTAGAAAGATTCCACACTAGCATTGTGAGGTTACATAAAAAGTCAGTGACTGAGCCAGGACTAAAATATGCCTATTTTCCACTCTGAAAACCAGTGAATGAATGACCCATTAGGTAGCAGCTAAGACAATGGCCATGTTACTGTTTGACTTTGGATAGTGCTTTCCTTTATAATAAAATCCAGACCAATATCCTGAACTTGAGACATATAAAGCACCAGATATCAAAACCATCCTTCAATAAGACTTTAAGTGAAATGATTGAAATGCTTTGTATATATTACACTTTTTCATTGTTGTCAGTTCAATACAGAATTAATGGTTTCACATGTATCACTGGATGTAATTCTCCATGTGATTATATTTGCATCTGGTATTTTCCTTCTCACTGTTGTGTTTTCGTATGGCTGGTTTTTTGTAAACGTTTCTGAAGAGTTCAAATAATGTGCTCTTCACAACTAAAAAATGAAAACTCTGTTAATACTTCACTAACAAACTGTTATTGGTGAATATGTTTCCCCCTGCTAAACTGGTTTTAAACAACGCTTTGTCACAGCAACTTTCTATCACTGTCTTGTTACACAATATTACATTATGGAACACTCAACATCGCATTTAATGTCCTGATTTGTAAATGTTTCCCCTACTTAATTTCTCTCTTTTAACATGGCAATATCTCATTCAAATGGATAGTTTTAATTAAGTTCCTTAAATTATTGGTATTTATCATTCCTACAAATGCATCCCTAGAAGTGTCTTTCAGCTAGAAACCCCATTAAAGGAGAATTAGTACAAATACATAATCTAAGACAGTCTCTGTCCTCCAGGTTCTCATTCAGACATTCATGACTAGAAAACTTTTGTAAACCTCACGATAAAATATTAACCTATGCAGGGAACCTGAAGCATATGTGATTGCTTAACTGTCTCTGAAATCAATGGCATTGAAATACCTTCAAATGTTTGACAAACAGGATAGAAGAATTCCGTGACTTGTTGCAGATCATACCAGCATCCCCTGCCATAAGTATGAATGAATTCCATCTATGCTAAGATTTTATCTGGTACCTTTACTACAAGATTATCCTATCTTCCAAACTTTACACTAAAAAAAAATAAAAAAAAAAAAACCCACCCCAAAACAAAACAAAACAAAAAAAAATCAACAAAAAAAACCCAACCAAAACCTGTGGTAAATACTAGAAACCACTCTGTGTGTATCCTAATTTGGGAAAGAATTGTTCATGAAAGCTGTCATGAGTACATGTACATGGGTTTTGATGCACCTTTTCTAGGTTTTGGGTTTTTTTCTTTCTTTTTTTAAGGTGAGGTTTTTGTTTGTTTTTGTGTTTTTTTTTCTTCTTTTCTAAAACAATATCTACAATATTAATGAATTGCCTTGTTTAGAAATTGCATTGGTGAATGTGCAACACCTACAGACTCCTGTTTGTCCTATACAATGCAATCACTGGAGAGAAAGAATTTTTTTGCAGTGTAGGGCAAAAATTAAATTTAATCCACATATTCCAGATGAATGTTACATGAGTACATCTGTAGCAAAGTGGATTTGCATAAGGTAGAGGGGATAAAAGAAATACATATTTAGGGTTGATGACATCACAAATCGTATCTCAAATTATTCATGGTCAATCATGGGATTAGACCCCCTGAAACATGTAGTCTTTAAAATGAGATGCAGAAAGAAATTAAAGTTTAATTTTTTTTTTCTCAAGAGCCTAAAATATTGATTCAATTTTTGGAAAGTAATGCCTTGAAACAGATGTTGCAGAGAGCTGTTTCCTTCTATTTGCAATGCTGACAGAAACTCTGAGCCCCCTGCAATCAACAGGGTTCCTTCCAGATGCAGGGATAGTGGAGTAAAGTTGGGATACTGTAAAGATAGATCCCTATTCTTGAGGACTGAATAATTAATAAAATGTACTTGTTGGTTTGTTTTTTTTTTTAACAGCAAGGAATCATCTCATAAGGTTCAAACCACAGTTGCATTCAACAGAGTAAGAGAAAAAAAAGAAACTTTGCACAATTGCTGAAAGATTGTATCTTTCAAGTTCTTAAATTCCCTGTCATTTTGATTGAATTCATGTGCTTGTTGGGGGCAGAACATACTATATTTTTATTTTTATCTTCAACATATTCCTTCAGTAATTTCATGGTTTACTTTCTATTGTTTTACAGACATCAGTCATTCACAGATCACTTTTTGAAATAAAGTGCAGGAGAAAATGAGTGTGATTAACACAGCAGCTAGGTTGACTGTTCCAGCTCTGCAACAGCAGTTCCAAGGTCAAACAGGAATCCTACTGCTATTTTGTGGGAACATTACATACAGCCCACAGTTTGTTTCAAATAAATGTTGTCCATATGTCTGATAATTTATTTGCCTGTGTTTCTTTTCCTACAATGTTCTTAGCACAGAAAAAGCTAATAGTAATATCAAGTCAGCTACCTTTTCTGCTCAAAGTACAGAGAATTTAAATGTATTTAAATTGTAAACTCTTGGCTCATCTTTTCATGATGTACAGCACCCAAGTGCTCTCTGAAGGTAATGTAGTATGGTGTTATATATAAAGCAATGTAACACAGTATCTAGACAACACTCCTGTAGGATCAGGATCCTGCATGCCGCAGAGATTGAAGCCATAGCCACCCTCGACACCAGGTTTCAGGGTGGTTCTCTAATTATATCAAAAATACTGTGTAGTACTTTTCTTGTAGGATATCCTCTACATAGCCATAAGTGCAACAAATAATCCTGTGTGCACAACAGCCTTCTGCCCAATTCTATTCTTACAAAGAATTGTGTGCCTGAAGCAATGCAAATCCATCCAGCCTTTATATTTTAAATGCATGTGCCATTTCAGACTGTCCCCTCCCTTCTGTCTTCTAGGTCCTTTTGAGAGAACTTCAGCTCATTCCCTGCTGATCAGATTTTTCTCAGGTTAATAAACGAACATTTGATTAGGCTGAGATGTGGGACAATTTGTCTTTGTTGCTATTCTTTGTGGCATACTTAAATATTATTTAGATGAAGTCACTTTCCAAGGAAATTATTCTCTGCAGGAGCCTGAAAGTGGAAATTTTTTTAAAAAAAATTGGAAGCTCTGCAGTGCTTCGTTTCACACATGTGAATAGCTGGAAGCAGTTGGTTATGGAATTTTAGTGGGTAGATTATCACTTCTATTTCTATAAATAGACACAGTTATTAGAGTTTGAAGTATGTCATATTTTTTAAAAAGTAATTGTACATGGATTCTTCTAAACCAATAATATGTCTCAGACTGATTTCCTAAGTTTAATATACACCATGACATAGAGAGTGAAAATGTGAGTATTCAGCGTGAGCCTTCAGAACTGAGGAAGAAAATTGCAGTTAAATTATGTTTATTCAGTTTATACTTATTCCTTCTGTAAATTTAAATGTAGACTTTAATCTTCCTTCTTGCTATGATAAAGAGTTAAAAGGAAAAAAATGAAAACGAGGAGGGGAGTGGGATGAGCTACCCAGAAGGAAGAAAGGTGCCACAATGTATAGATTGTGCTCACAGTTCAGCCCCTCATTAGATGTGGGTTCCTGGACAACTGAATTTCTTTGTAGTTTTATCTTTTTTTGTAGCATAATCACATCAGTCTAAGGTCATTCTTTTCTCTGTGAGGTCTTATCATGATGGAACTTTCAACTTTACTGTGATGCATCATCTGTATCTCGATTCTATTTAGCTAAATATCTATCTGTAACCTATAATAATATTTGTAACTATATATTATTTTAGTCATTATCATTGAAAATCTCTCTCCTATCTGTCTGTCCGTCTATCTATCTAAAACCATCTATAATGGTGTCTATACTGTGTATATAATTTTTACCATACAGGTTATTTTTAGTCACTGTCAGCGAAATAGCTGTGATTTCCATAACTTTCGGGACAGACAAGGGGAGCTTGAAATGGTCCTAGGTGTCACACACAGCAGGAGTGAGGAGTCATACAATTTGATTGCACATGGCTGGAAGTGGCCTGGATGGAACCTTATGGTCTCAGAAAAGGGACCAGACAGCACTGTCAGGTGAAGAGTCGATGAGAAACTGGGATGGAACTTCTTCCCAACCCTCACCCCTCACCCCAGCAAGTTCAGATCCTATACTGTCTCAACAACTGTCAAGGAAAACTTCAAATGCAAAGTAGTTCATCTGACTGATTTGCCTTAATACATTTGACAGACAATTAATACACAACAAAGGATTTTTTTTTTTTTAACCCATTCCCTCCCATTGTAAATTTGCTTCAGAACCTCAATAGTCTTTGAGGTAGAAAATTCCCATTATTTTTATTCTGACCTAAGGTTATGGGCTATTGCCTATTGCAGTCTTTACCACAGCATACTCTTTCTTCCCAATCCATGCTTCCTGTCCAATCCAAATGTGCAGGCAAACAGAGCTTACACATCATTTTGGCTGAAAATATCTTCTGGCCAATCTCTCTTTTTTTTTTTTTTTTTTAAAGGGAAATTTTTAGCTTCTTTAATAATCTGGAAGGATTTTTTTTTTCTTTATTCCATTTTGAGATAATATTTTTTGAGCTGTATCCAATACTCCTGACAAGGTTTGCTAGAGTTGTTTAGTAAATGATTTTCCATCTCCACTGGAACTGCTTTTTCTGAGCCATCCTTGGATCCCTTTAGCCTTTTTCATGGTTGTGTTAAAAACATGACTCATAGTCATCCCGTGATTAACAAGTATATCCAGATTCTCATCATCTTATCTGTGTGTTAAGCTCTCAGCTACTACCAGCTCAGCTCTTATTAGCCCCCAACAGCACAACCTTATACTTTGTAGTATTTAATTTTTTCACTTTGGTTCAGACCTTGAAGTTTACAGTGTAATCTTTTCCTTTCTGAATCTTCCTCTGTATTGATAATGTCCCCTGAATTCATGTCAGTGTAGTGTTACCTTGTGTACTGACATCAGTAATTAAAGTTTCATACAGAAGTGACCACATGAAGTAGTTCTGGTATTTTTTTTTAATTTAAAAAAAAATAAATTTCAACTTGTATAATTTATATTTTCTTGATTTTCCATTTCATTAGCAGGGAAATGTATAAGGAAATATTTTCTTTGTCCTAATCTGCAGATTAGTGGGTATTAATATTATACAAAAATTTGAAATGCAATAAAAATTAGCTGTATTTTGTACCTAGTATCTGAAGTTTAAAGACTATTAGAGGAGAAAATATGAAATAAATGAGCAAGTCACCAGATGTGAGAATATATTTAAGAATTAAATTATAACAAACAAATCATCAAGGTACAAAAAGTGTATCTTTTTCACTTTTTGCTTCCAACTTCCAAACTGCATCTTCCAAATCTTGTATATTTGAGAGTGTTATCAGTAACCATTCTCCTGCTGTATCCAGCCCTCTGCTGAGACACTGCTGCTTCTGCTTTCAGAGGGCTGATTTCAAGGCTGCTCTCTGCCTCCTATATAAGCTTTCTGGGACCTGGATGATTCACCCATGAAATACTCCTCCAGGATTTATTTTTTATTCCCAAGGATTTCTAATTCCAAGAGTCAAGTTCAAATCACAGCCTATTCACAGCGGTTTTCTGCTGTTCACCCTGTGCTCTTACACCTTCTGCAGTGAAGCAAAGCACAGGTCTTTGTTGGGGAGAACCTGGCTCAAACAATAACCCAGGTATTCCTCTTCATGAAAGCAGATATTGACATCATCTTCCTGGTTTCTCTGGTTGCCATAGCAATCAATGGAGAAGGGGAGAATGTTTTTGGACAGAGCATGAAGGAAAAAAGGAGGATTGAATTGAGCTAGGTAAATGTAGCTGGCACGAAATAACACAAACAGCTCATTTACAATGAGGAAGATCAACAGCTTCTGCCAAAAAATCCCTCTTGAATGGGTGAGTTAGGGCTAGAATTGAAAAGGGGACATTTTTGCATATACATGAGTGACTGATTATAGCTTTGCACATATTTAAGAAAACATCACTATATCACACAATATTAGGAGCTGGAAGTGACCTTGAAAGATCACTAAGTCCAAACCCCCTGCCTGAGCAGGATCATCTAGAGTAGATCACATAGGAACATGTCCAGATTGGTCTTGAATGTCTCCAGAGAAGGAGACTTCACAACCTCTCTGGGCAGCCTGTCCCAGTGCTCTGTCACCCTCACAGATACCATGAATTTCAGCTCAGTGGAATTACACAGGATGATCGCTCTCATCCATCCTAAGGCAGACAAGCAGTGTTGAAAGCACATGAATTCAAGTCCAGTATGTCCAAAAGCTCCTACTGAGTTTAATAACTGCTGTACACTCTAAAACCTGTGAAAACTAGCCTGTTCCTAAGCTGTCACTGCCAGAGACCTCCAGAAATTCACTTTGCTTACCTCAGTTTCCCCATTTATAATATGGGGGGAAAAATCCTGAACTCTATACTATGAAGTATTTTTGAAAATGGCTAAGGAACAATCATACACAATGTGTTTATTTGTTTGATAATAGCTTTGTTTAATCAAACCTTTTTACTCTGTCTCTTTAAGTATATTGGGTGAGAGAATTCAGTGCAGCATTCAGTCTCGATCCTGAACAGTCAAATTCAAATTACCATAGCACTAAGGGAATAAAATAGAGGACAACGTGGCATATAGAAATATCCAAACTGAGATAAGCTTTTGAACTGAGAGGTGCAGCAAGAGCACAGCACATTAATTATGATGATTATTTATATTTCAAAATTCTTTAGCTCTATTCATTTACAACAAGCTTTCCAAACTATATATAGATGCTGTAGAGAGGCTCCATAGTGAGAACCTTTCTATAGCATCTCTTCCTGGAGGATGGGACTCAGTTGATACAGGATACTTGCCTCAGAAGTTAGGCAAAACACTTTTATCTAAAGACTCCAGTCAATCCCAGCTTACAGAGAAACAGTATTTAGTTATTCAAAATGCACATGAAAGGCAGTCCTTCAGGAGTTTATGAACAAATGACAAGCTTCTTTCCTCAGTGCAGTGCCTGAGTTTCTGGCAACTTGAGAGACACTCCTCTGCCTGCATGCTTAAGATGCAGGCTTTGTAATGGACGTAGCTTAAAACTGGAACATGTTGCACTGAAGTTTTGGGGGGCTATAAAAGTTAACTACCTTTGTGGGTTTTTTAACATAAGAATAACATAACATCAAGGAATCTAGAAATTCATCTGAGAAGAAATCAAAGTCTGCCATTATGCAGAGATCTTGTAACACTTCTCTCACTATGAAGCTCTCTTCAAATAAGATTAAATTACTTTTAGCAATAAAGTGTGAAAACCTGACCTATAATGGAAGTCAGCATTAAAATTCTTGTTATGGAATCAGAACTTACCAATAATACTGTTTAGAAGTATCTTCATCTTTTCTAGAGAGAGAAAAGGGTTGTTTGTTTGTTTTTTTGTTTTTTTCTCTGGTTCACATTTAGGCTCAATTTACACAGCTATGATGTACTGCTGGTTTCAGTAATTGAAGGGATGGGCTTTGTTGGTGGTTTGTCCATAGATATAGGTCTATAGAGACAGGTCCGTAGAGACCTTCTCTAGGTGATCCTGCTTTGGCCGGGAGGTTGGACTAGATGATCTTTTGAGGTCCCTTCTAAGCCCTTACATTCTGTGATATAACACAAACCTCATCTGTGTAACAGTGTAAAGGATCTTTGTCAACGTTAACATTAATTTCTAAGGCCTTTTCTATGATTCTAAATTATGTCATGGCAAGACTGTATCAAATTCTACAGCTACATGTCATCATCATTATCACAGTAACAACAATTCCAAAATATGGAAATATGCTCACCCTAAGCAATATACATGCTAAACAGACAAACAGAATTGTAACAGATATCAGATAAAATAAATTCTGCATTTGCAGATGAGATTGACCTGGGGCAACTCCAGCAGAGTAGAAGAGAAAGGCTCTAACCACTAATCTCTTGCTGGTTTTGGGAAAAAAAAAAAAAAAAGAGCATTGAAGTCTTTTCTGCAGGACAGTGTAATTCCAACAGAGACAAGAGAGACTGGCAGAGCTCCAGGGTCTCCAATTTCTGCCCTCCCAGCCCTCTGAAGATAACAGAAAATACAATGTTTTCAAAAGGTAAAACTCGGTATTTTCAGGTTTAGGGATCAGTTATAACAAGAGTGAACGCCCCTCTGCCCTTTCAAAGGGGCAGATACACCCTGACTTTCTGGCTGGTGGATATAATGAGTCCTGTCTTGTTTGGGCCAATATCTGCCAATTGCACAGATGTTGCCCTCATTAGCAGAGGTGACGGGCGAGATGGGAGAGAGCCATTGATGACCGATTGGACCGTTCTGAATTAAAAGATAAACAGGAAAGAGCAGAACACTGGGCAACTATTCCTCTACATTTCTCCAACAATAAATGGTTCTGTGTGTATCTATGACAACGCTACAAGGATGGAGAATAAGTACAAATCTACAAGCAGAACAAGAGCAACGGAAGCAGGAGAATGAATTAGCTGCAACTAAGCAAAGGAGGCTAGAAATATTCATAGACAGAAGTAAAAATGGAAGCAATATAATTTACAAGAATTCAGTGAAAAAGATAAAGGAACTGAATCAAGTGTAAACTTAGGGAACAATAAAGAACCCAGGATTCTCTTTTAAAAGGGCTGCATGAAAAGGGAGAGATGCTCCTGTCAAATTAAGCTTACTTTGAACTAATTATAAAAAAAGGCAAAGGGATTTTTATTAAATTTCACATGCTTTATTAATTTTTTACTAAAATGTAAATTTTTACAAACTAAAAACCTGCTTTAAATAGCAAAAGGAAAGAAAAAGATAGGGAAAGGGACAATGAAAGGATCTACAGATGCCTAATGCATCAATAGTAACATCAGGAAACTGTAGTGACCTATCAGTTATCTCAATAGCTCCTGGCTCCCTATGAATTTCTGTCATGTGATTGACTACTTTGCTGGATAACTTTTTTAATAAGCTTTACTCATAGTTAATGCATTCAAAAGAAAATTTCTGCAATTCAGAATTCCCCTGTGAATTGAAGTTTAAGTTCTCAGTGAAATCTTTTATCTGCTCTGGAGAACAGAAAAACTATTACTAAAGTTACCTGATTTATCCAGACTTTGCAGGAGCTTTGGTTGTCCCTACCTTGCAAAGCAGCTGTAATGCTGGAGTTGCCTAACAGTACAGTTGCCCAAACTGGCAGATTGGACTCTTAAGCCCTGTGTTCATTTCGATTATACATTTAAACTTCCAATTCTGAATTCTGAAAGGAAGGAAAAATGCCCGTGGGCTTGTGTATACTCACTTCTTTCTCTCATTGTGAGGACACAGCTTTTCAAGATGTAGGCACTATTGACAGTTTTGGTAGAAATTGATTGACAGTTCCAAAGGTCAGAGCAGTGATGGGCTGAACTCAGGAAAACAAGCACCTACAGACTTAATTTCTTTCAGGTGGGATTCATCTACAGATGGTAAACCCTTGGATTTCAGTGTCTGCATATGCATACATGTGGGTGAAGTATCTAAGCTTCTATTCCAAGCATCAATTCCTCCACATAGGCAACCAGTGCTGAGATATCTAGTAGTTCCCAGGGGCACTCCCCTCCTCCAGACCCGTGAGGGTCTGGCAGACATGACCAAGAACTTGTGGAAGACCCATGCTATGTCAAATTAGGACTTGAAGGCCAGATAGATTGTTCTATATTTCTAAGAAGGCATGAGGAAAATATTTCAGAGTAGATTTATCAACTCCCACATCAAAATAAAATCTGAAGAGTGGTTTTCCCTAAAGTGAACTGTAGTGTTACAGCTACTCTGGTAAATGCTTGGATGCTTAGAAACCTGTGCCACATTTAGACACCAAGATATAGTTGATTACAGAATGTAACTGAGACCAATTCCTTGTTTTCATTGGAAGCACTAAAAAACATGAGAAAAGACATGAGCAAAGTCATGAAAAACTGGTGAATAAGGAGCCTCTAAGAAAGACTGTGCAGCATATTTAGAAAATAAATAAATAAATTTATTATTAACTTTTATATGATAGCTCACCTGCTTACATTAAACAGTGTTCTTAACTGTGTTGCAAAAATGGGGCCATATTGTGAAAGGGAAAAAAAAATAGAAAAAGAATACGATGAACACAAAAACCTGAAATACTTTTTTATCTGAGTCTCTGGGCATCTACATTCTCACCATCTTAAGTCTTTTTCTCTTTTTCTTTTCTTTTTTTTTTTTTTCTTTAGCAATGTGTTCATTGAAGCTAATCATGCCGCTTTCAGAAATGAAAAATTTCCTAATTAATTAGCACTTCAGACAGAGGTATTTAAATGCAATTACATATTCGGAGCTTTGGGGTTTCAAACAACCCTGATTAAAGTTAACATTGAAGTTGACTCTGTTGAATTCATATGTAAAAAAAATGGTTTAAGCTTTAAGTATTCTATAGGTGTTCCATACACTTTTAGGATGAAGCTTTTCATGTGACTATAAAGAGTTTAACTGATGCACTCCAAAAAAGAGCAGCATCTGACAGAAGTGAATATTTAGCTCTTTTCCTGCAAAACATGGGCTTCTTTCCAGTATACCCTGTGTCACATACAGGGTATGAGTCTGATGTGTGACTTAGAGAGGTCCTTCACGTTCTTATGTCATCTACTCTAGATGATTGTGCTCGGGCAGGGGACTTGGACTGGATGGTCTTTTGAGGTCTCTTCCAGCTCCTAATATTCTGTGATTCTTTTGAGTTGTGAGGTCAGAAAGAGTTTGCTTCATTGCTAAGCTCCTCAGAGTAGCCTAGATGCATTTTGGCCCAGTCTTAGATCCCGAATCAGTCAAAGGTTTATGTCTAAAGGGTTTTATATAAGTCTATAAAGTGGTTGAGTGTCAGGAGGATGGATCCGGGCTCTTCTCAGTGATGGCCAGTGATAGGACAAGGGGCAATGGGTCCAAGCTGGAGCATAGGAAGTTCCATCTGAATATAAGGAGGAACATTTTCACCATGACGGTGATGGAGCACTGGAACAGGCTGCCCAGAGAGGTTGTGGAGTTTCCTTCTCTGGAGATATTCAAGACCAATCTGGACACGTTCCTATGTGATCTACTCCAGATGATCCTGCTCAGGTAGGGGAGTTGGACTAGATGATCTTTCAAGGTCCCTTCCAAATCCTAACATTCTGTGATTCTGTGAAAATGAAATTAATAGGTTATTAATAGGTTAAAATGACTCATATAAAGAGTTCAGTATTGCTGTTGATAAATACACTTACTGAAATCGTGCTAACAGATGATTAAAATGGTAGTGAAATACTATCCTGGGTATTACCACCAAATGGGTGCAATTGCTTACCAAGAAGGCTTCCCTGTCATGGATGGAGGAGAAGGAGCACAGCCTGTTGATAGTCTCTCTGGAGCCTTCAATTTCTACTCCCCCTCCAGCCCGGGTGTAACTTCCTTGATGCTCTTTATACCTCAGTCTTAACTGTTCGCTCCCAGGGGTGACATTTAATATGATTTAGGTGGAGAGTCAAGTGCTATAGGCATATATGTTTAGCATGTACTCCCTTTAGCTCATTAGCATATTTAGGGGTGTCAACTTTAATATTGATTTCATGGTTAATGAAGCAAAGGTGTCACTCCGGGCACACTGGCCTTGAAATTCGGTGTCAAAATCTGTTTACTCCGCATTTCCTAGTCAAAATAGGGATGTCTTGTCACGGATACCAGTGTTTTTTACCAATTAGGTACTATCCACACACCATGACTTCTGATAAAGTAATTTGGGCTGGTGTAGTGTAGTTTAACCATTGACTAACTTATTCTAAGATGAAACACCATGTAGATCCAAATGGGAGGGATTGTATTGCAAAATTATCCCTTTAAAAGAGAATTTATCAAATGCATAGATAAGTGCATTTTAAATTAAGCTAGGAATCTGTAAATAAATAAATAAGTCAAGTATCTAAATTATTTTGTCCTCACTTGTTTAAATATAATTCTTGTTTTAAACATTTTCTCTGCTACTGCTTAGCCTGGAGGTGCACTGTGGAACTAAATGTTTTTTATAGGCAGTTATGAAAACTCTTTCTCTAGAGTGCCTATCTAGAAACTTTAATAAATATCCATCATTGTTTAAATGACTACACTCCAGTTCCAGGTTGCTGGATTGAACACAGATGTTTGTCACCAAAGACCTTTTATATTTTTTTGTCCCATTGTGTTTGAGAATGTCCCCACATTCTCCATATGAATTCATTCAGTATTTCAAAAGGTATAGAGGCCCTGTGTTATTCATAAAGTAAACCATCTTTATATCTATATGAATTTTAAAATA
>VXBZ01011805.1:1316-43486 GCA_013399135.1 Heliornis fulica
GGAAGGGAAGGGAAGGGAAGGGAAGGGAAGGGAAGGGAAGGGAAGGGAAAAGTGAGAGTGGGTCATCAGAAGGAAGAAATTTGAAAAGATAACTGATCTACTGGGCACATGAACACTGGGGTTGAGTAACAATGCATATCAAGAGCTGAATGTAAAACAATGAAAAATAAAATTGAGGAAAATAAAAACTTGAGTATTACACAGGAAAAAAATCAGGGTGAGAGTCCTCTACAATAACCTGAATTCTGTTGTGACGGTTTGACCCTGGCTGGAGGCCAGATGCCCACTGAAGTTATTCTATCACTTCCCTCTTCAACTGGAAATATGTACTGAGAGACTTAGGAGTCGAGACAAGGACAGGGAGAGATCATTCCACATCAGCATCACAGGCAAAACAGACTCAACATGGAAGACAGGAAAGAAAACTCATTTATGACACTATACTACACAAAGCAGAAACCAGAATCAGATAATGAGAAGCTTCTAGCTGCTTCTTGCAGAAGCCACCCCGCAAAACCACACCACGACGCTGCTCTCTGATCAGCCCACACAAATTTAAAAAGTGAAAATTAAGTTAACTGGTAAAGAAACCTCAGAAGAGGTGAAACCTCTGTACTCAAAAGTGAGGATACACGACCTTACACCATTAGGCCTCCTCAAAATCCAACACACGATACATGCAGAATGAAGACAGACACCTTTCACAACAGATAAGCAGCCCAAACCAATAACAAAAAATACAAGTCATACATGCTAGAGAATATAGCATGGATCTATAGCTTTGGAAACATGAGAATATATTTAAATGAGTATCAAGCATGTAATTTTAAAGTAACAAATGTGTCAAACCAGTCAATTACTGAAATAACACACCTGTACATTGTTATCACAACACATCATGAGTAAAGGAGACTTCAGCAGTAACCTTGACCTTTGCTAGGAAGAAATTAAATACAGGAGAGAAAACACTTTTAGTGGACAACAGAGGCCATAAAACTCATGGGAGTGGCTCCTGGAAAAAACTCACTGTGTTAAGGTGAAACAGTGAATATAAACAGTCTTCACAATATGAATGAGGAAATGAGGATTGCAGAACAAGACAGATGGGCAGAGGTTCAATTTCTGACTGTATTTTTCATGCTAATGCAAAGTGGTCATGAGGGATCAAGGACACGAGGGGAAAAGCTCTGAGATTAATGACTGATAAATCTGTTGGTAAAGCAAGGTTCAGTAACTTCCTCTGCACGTATTTCTCCTATCCTTCCTTCCTAATCTGTCCTTAGTACAAGATAAAAACCCTTCCATAAACAACAGCAGATTTTAGTCTTCCAGAATACATCTATGACAAGTACTTGAAACACTTTTTGATCATTTAAAATTTATTCTAATATATCATTATCATTGCAGCACTCTCAAGCTTGGGCATTTGGAGTGACAGGAAAGCAGGAATTTCTTTTCTTCCCTCATATTTAGAAAAGGAGTTGAGGAACTGCATACCAACAACCCAAACAACTGGTACTTTGAATTATGGTATCAAGATACATCTGAAACCTGAGCCCAAGCCAACTTGAAAATCCTTTTAAAACAGCTTCTTAAATTAAGAACCATCTCAAGACTTATTTAAGTACTGTACATGCAACAGGCTTTGTGCAGAACTTGCAAGACCTCAGGACTGAGGCTTGCAATAGGGATACTGTTAGATGAAAAATTAGATAGGAGGCATTGCTGTAGTCCAGAAAGTGAACTGTATCCTGGGCTGCATCAAAAGAGGTGTGACCAGCAGGTCAAGGGAGGGGATTCTGTTCTTGTGAGATCTCACCTGGAGTGCTGCATCCAGCTCTGGGGCACCCACATATGGAGGACATGGAGCTGTTAAAACTGTTAAAACTGAACTGAGGACTGGAACACCTTCCCTATGAAAACAGGCAAAGAGTAGGGCTTGTTCAGCCTGGAGAAGACTCTAGTATCTAAAACGGTCCTACAGGAAAGATGGGGAGTATAGTGCCAGGACAAGGGTTAACAGCTTTATCATAAAAGAGAATAGATTAAAAAGTGATCCACTCTGAGGGTGGTGAGGCTGCACTGGAACAGGTTTCCCAGACAAGCTGTGGATGGCCCCTGGATCCCTGGCAGTGCTTAAGGCCAGGCTGGATGGGCCTTTGGGCAACCTGTGTTAGTGGAGGGTGTCCATGCCCATGGCAGGGGGACTGGAACCCACATTATCTTTAAAGGTCCCTTCCAACCCAAAGCATTCTATCACTCTCTGCCTGCTCTGGACTTATCATGACTTGCCTGCAACTTTGGTCTGACTTCAGGTAGCAGCAATCTTTGCCCTGGTCTGGTGGCTACACCTGATTTGCTCTATTTCTGTAACCTCTGTTCACAACAACTATATTTTTATATAAATAGTAGCAAAAAAGCAGTTGTTCTAGGTATAATGATATGTGTATGACTAAGGAGTCCAGATGCTGACAACTCGTACCATCAGACTGAAAAGGCCCACCTGAGGACCAAGAGGAGCAGTGGGAAAGAGCACAGCACCAGAAACCCAGGTAGAAAATAGGAAGTGCATGTTTAGTAATTTTAACTGTACTGTTAACAGTGAGTCATCTTCTTTATTTCTTTCTTCTGTAATAATATCTGAACAGTCCAATACAAGAATCACTAAGACAAAAACAGTAAACTCTTGGTTTTATACATAAAGTATAAACATGTATTTTTACATGTTTTATCTTCATCATTATTTTATCTCTGCCTGTAAACATAATTTTAAGTATGTAATCCCCAATTATTTCAATATATTAGAAAGCACTCATCAATAAAGGAAACCTATAATGCCTGAGACACAGCTTCAAAAATTTCTGGTTCTCGTGGAAATGACTGATAGTTTTCCATATCTGGAGTCTTTCCCATTATTATTTATGAATTTGGCATTTTTTTCTTCCCTCAATTTTCTTACTTTAAAGGAATTTCCATTAGGATTGTTTTTACTTAGCAGCGTAGTATTTTTATATACACTGACATGTATAGTTATGCACTCTATAATAACATATAATGCCAAAAATATATATTAACAAAATCATTCTCGGCCTACAGCTTTAAGCCCTTTATAAATGCACCCTCAGTAAGTTTGGAAAGGACACCAAGCTGTGCAGAAGTGTTGATCCGCCCGAGGGCAGGAAGGCTCCACAAAAGCTCTGGAAGGGCTGGATCAGTGAGCTGAGGTCAGCTGTGAAGCTGTCAGCTTCTCCAAGGTTCAGTGCCAGATCCTGCACTACAGTTACAGCAACCCCAGGCAACGCCACAGGTTTGAGGAAGAGAGGTTGGAAAGCTGTCTGGAGGAAAAGGATCTGGGGGTGTTGGTCAAGAGCCAGAAGAATGAGCCAGCAGTGTGCCCAGGTGACCAGAAAATCCAGCAGCATCCTGGACTGTATCAGAAATAGCGTGGCCAGCAGGAATGGGAAGTGATCGTGTCCCTGTACTTGGCTCTGAGTACTGTGTTCTGTTATGGGCCTCTCACTACAAGGAGCGTGTCCAAAGCTGGTGAGAGGTCTAGAGAACAAGTCTTATGAAGAGAAGCTGAGGGAACTGGGGGTTTTCAGCCTAGAGAAGAAAAGGCTGAAGGGAAACCCTCTTGCTCTTTTCTAATTTGAATAATTCTATGATTCTATTACAGCTTCTGCTAAATTCAAGTTATTATGCTGATGTTCCAGAACACACATTAATAAAAACATTTTTGCAGTCCCAAAAAGATGTTAAGGTATGCATAGAAAGGCCTGGAATTACTCTTGCCAATGTGTCCATCATCCCAAAATTACTATCAGATTAATTGACTCTTGCAGAAATTATACACAGTTATGTAACTTTCACCCTTCAAACAAACCTTTTTCTACATGCCAGTGATTTCACCTACAAAGAAGCATGGTGACAAATACAGTATCAATTATTATCTCTAATACTTCAAAAGTAAATATTGAAAAAATTAATAAATGGAAAAAAAATAAGAAAAAATAATTTAGCTGCAATAGAAGCTTCTAAAGACAATCAGCTGTAAAAACTGATGTGATCTGTCAGGAAAAGACTGAAGAAAACAGCCTAACATCAAACATTGGTAAGATAGGTGTCAACACAAATGTAAACATAAAGCAAATCAGATTCTGATTTCATCCTGCTGCCTGTAAGTCAAGTTCTTTCTTTTGTTCCTTCACCACTTCCTTCAAAAGTACATCACCCTCCAGAGAACATAAGGAAAAAATAATGCTGACAAGAGTTGCATGAGGCAATTTGCTGGTCACATAGAAGCTGGGAGAACAAGCAAGAGATGTTAAAAAGACACCTCTCTGACATAACACAAGGTATCCAGAATCACATCTGAATTCACAGGGTGACGCACGAACCAAGCCTGACTACTTGAAACTAAAGCATCTCAAGAAACTAAAAGTAAATTTAACACCAACAAAAATACACACCAGTATACAAAGAAAATCTTGTCAATGTTACCCATTTTCAGCTGAACATATAACCAGAAAAAGCAGATATTATGCTCACTGAAGAATATTGGCAATTCCCTCTGTATTGCAAAACTGTTGTGTTAATACAGTTGTAACTTTGGCTAGCCAGTATCAATTCCGATTACAGGCAAACCACAGACTCTAGCAGAATTTTTATGGGGAATTTACCAAAATGTAACTCAAATGTAGCATTTTATTATTTTGCTGACTTCATCAGGATATTAGTTTTATAACCTTAATATAATGCCATCAAAACAACCCAATCTACATTAGAAAAATAGAATTCAATATGGAAAAATCAGAACCAAAACAGTTTCTTTGCTGTAGTAAGAAAACTACTGTTTGAAACTACTATTCCTGTAGTATGGTACCACGTTTCAGCCCTGAACAATGGAAATCTTGATATATTGGATCAAGTGCACGAGGGTTATCAAAACAATTAGGGGGTGAGAGCACATGACATATGAGTAAAGGCTCAAAGAGCTGGATTTGTTCAGTTTGAAACAAAGAGGGTGTGATTTTTCTTCTTGTGCATGTGGTCAGACACTGGAACTGATTTGTCACATAAAAGAAACACCATCCATGGAGATACTAAAAACTTAATTAGATAGTGGCCTGGGTAACCTAAACTAACATGTAAGTCACATCACTTGTCAAAGGTGGCCCTGCTTTAAGCAAAGTCCTGGACCAGATGACCTCCAGAGGTGTCTTTTCCAACCTACACTATTCCATGGATTACCTCTTTACTTCAAGTCTTTATGAACAATTAGCTTTTAAAACGATTCAATCTTCAAAAGAAGTATGACTTTATTAATGAGTAATCATTACACTCCCTCAGTAGATTAAATCTCAAAATATTTTCTATGAAATTCCAAGGTTTCAAGCAGTAAAAAAAAAAAAACATTAGATTTATATTCCAAAGTAAATAGCACAGATAAAGATATGTCATCTTTTACTAAAGAACTTATTAGATACTCAGTTGAAGGAGTTTTTAATATGCATTTCACCAACACTTAAATATGACCAAATAAAATTATCATTTAATTCAGTTTCTCACCTTGGCAGGGAGGTACTAATCTGCAGCCTGGGCAAAGCTGGAATAACGTCAACAGTACAGCCATTGGTCTTCACTCCTGGCAGATTGTCTAGAAGGCAATCACTGAAGACTCCGAAGACTGAAGTATGGTAACCTGATTTTTAAAAGCAAACATCAGTATGTTGCAGTTTTGGGGTTTTTTTTGCCTTCTCAAAGGCCTAAAAGTACTAAGCTTACTAGTCAGATCTCACCAATATTTCTGGTACTGAAACTGCCACCTTCTCTACTGAAGAATCTGCCTACAGGGGAATCTTCTCAGAGCAAAAATATGTAAGAGGTTTTCAAATGCCTTAAAACAGCAACATTTATTACTACATGACACCATACAACACAGATGTGCTTCTTTGTATCTATGACATCTAAAATAAAAAATAGTAATTACATATAGTCCATTATTTTTACCTTGCATTATGGTAAGTTTTGTAGAAACCTTTACAAGATCAACACAAGTCACTGCACAGAGACCACTATTTTATACATCTTCTAATTCACCGCTGCACATAAATCTTGTTACCCCAGGGCCAGTTAGCATGGGTTCATGAAAGGCAAGTCATATTTCTAGGAAAGACTATCAAGTGCATCACAAAAAGCTAAGGAGAAATTTCAAAAGGAAACCCTCAATAAACCAGAAGGAAGATGTTAATGAACTGCTACACCACATGGACACTCACAGGTCCATAGGACCTGATAGGATCCACCTGAGAGTACTAAGGGGGATGTCAGAGAATTTTACCAAATCACCCTACACCATTCATCAACAGTTCTGGTTGACAGGGGAGGTCTCAGACAACTGGAGGCTTGCGAGCATGAAACTCATCTGCCTCAGTACCAGGGAAGATTATGGAGCAGTTCATCATGAGTGTGTCCACACATCATGTGCAGGACAACCAGGGGATCAGGGCCAGTTAGCATGGGTTCATGAAAGGCAAGTCAGACTTGACAAACCTTATCTTTTTCTATGACCAGGCTGTGGTTGTTGTCAACCTGGACGATGGAAATCCTTCAACACTGTCTCCCACAGCAATCCCCTAGAGAAACTACTGGCTCATGGCTTTGACTGGTGCACTCTTCACCAGATGAAACACTGGCTGGAAGACCGAGCACCGAGAGCTGTGATGAACAGTCAAATGCAGTTGGTGGCCATCACAAGTGGTGTTCCCCCGGGTTCAGTCTCTTTACAGTTCTCTTTAGCATCTTTAACAGTGATCTGGATGAGGGGATTGAGTGCAACCTCAGTAAGCTTGCAGATAGCTCCAAATTGGGTGGAAGCATCAATCTGCTTGAGGGCAGAAGGGCTCTGCAGAGGCATTTGGACAGGCTGTACAGATGGGCTGAGGTCAGCTGCAGGAGGTTCAACAATGTCAAATGCCAGGTCCTGCACCTGGGTCACAACCACCCCACACAATGCTACAGGCATGGGGATGAGTGGATGGAAAGCTGCTCAGCAGAAAAAAGACCTGAAAAACAATTAGGGAAAAGTCTCTGTGTGTATATATATGTACACACAGAGACACCTGCCATGAAAGAACAGAGCTTATCCTCGAAAAGTTCAATTTAATAGAAAAATATCTCTACACTTATTCCATAGCAGGCAATTCATACAAGCCAGGCAATGCATACAGTCTGTATCTGAAGGAAAACTTGATAAATCACACACAAGCAGATGCCAAATACAGAAATCAACTCCTCTTCTTGCAATATATTTTTAGTATGTGAAACTAAAAGCAGACGACTACAGTACACATGGTCTGAATGGTTTGATGCTATTCTGTATTTACTGGGAAAAAAAAAATCAAATAAGGAATCTTGAGTAGAAAAAAGCACTTAAGAAAAACTCAGAACAGAGTTTCAAGTGCCTCTCTTTTAGTGTTTAGCTTTATTAAAAAGATTCTTTTAATTTTAACTTTGAATATCAGGAACAGGTACCCAAAATTGTGTGTTGGTAAGATCATTCAGCCCTACAAGTTGAATCCATCATCTTCACACTTATCTCCTTATCTAGAAGGCTGATCTACTTATTATCTATGAAGGCTCTTTAATTCTATTTACTTCCTATAAACACAATTCTATTTAAGCTTACTAATGAAATCTCTACTGCAACAGACTACTCACACTGGCTATATTTTTTTCTACAGAAGCAACCTGCAGAAATTTCTGATCTACATGAACACAATTAATTAAGAAAAATTAACTGTAAAATTATCTTCTGCATTCTCATGAAAAAGTTCAAGTAATCCTCCTCAGCTTTCCAAACATAGTGTTAATGAAGGGAAGCTTGAGTTCATGATCCTTTTCCTCTGGTATGTGAGACACTGTAAATATTACAACCACCAAGTGATTTTTCAAGGTATGTTATTTAATAGTCTAATATAGAAAATAGGGTGGGTTTTTTTTGTTTTTTCCTTTACCTACGAAGAACTCAAAGTTGCAAATATATAAAGGACTGCAATTTAAAATGCATCATAATAACTTACTTCATCCTCACCTACATAAAACACTTGGGTTTTCTGCTAAGAAGAGGACTGAAGACTGCTTACCATTGACAGTGATCTGTCCAGTGGTTTGAGGAACACCAACAAGAGTTACTGGATAGAGACCAGACTCCGCAGGTAGAGAAAGGGCTGCAGGAAGAGACTCGAATTCTACTCCTGTTGTCAGGAGACCCTGAAAAAGCCACAGTACATAATTAAATCTTTTTATGATATACACTTGTATTTTAATCCCTTACACTACATGACTGTAACTTCTACAATTTATTCCAATTTGCTCATAGCCATTATTCTGGGTTTTAGGTTCCAGTGACAGAAGCACGCATCGAGAATTATGAGGAGATTTGTATTCAACAGTGAAACGCGTTCCAGGTTCTGAGGTAGGAATGATGCATGAAAAACCAATAAAAATTTATACCCGAGCAAAGTAAAAGCAATGAGTGATATAATCTACATGGTGTTGGTTTGTACCTACATTTAATTGTTCCTGTGACCTTATTTATATATCTGCTAGTATTTTCGACAGTAGAAATCAAACATCAACAGTGGCTCTTGCTTAGCTTTAATTAAAGTTTCTGACCAGAAACTATTTATCTACTGGGAGGAAAACATTTTAGTCAAGCCTAGCCTTACTATCCAACCTAATAATCTTGGTGCATCTGAATAAGGCATTTACTTTGCTAAATTGCTTTTCTGTAAATTTAGATGCCTGGAGTTACACTGTATGCTTTAGTCATGTAGTATATGTCAGGGAAAACTCTTAGCATCTTAAACTTAAAACAAGGCATAATATGATGTTAAGGGGAAAAATTAATAAACTTTTAAAAACGCATTACTGTCTTTATAGTAGACTAGATCTTTTTAAAGCTCAGTCAATTAATTTAAGATGCCTGAACAGAGGTTAAGCATTAAAAATGAAATGCTGTACAGCTTTTATGTCTAAGTAACAAGCTGCTTTTCCATACACATAATTTTTTATTTATTTTTTTAAATAAAGATGCAATCCAAAAATCTGTATCAATTAATGCAGAAAGTACAATGGGATTAAACCTCAAATTCAACTGAGGATCCTTCACAGGAAATCAAAACTCTATGAAAGAGGTAAATACTAAAGACAGATGAAAAAAAACATAGACTGAAACACAGAAAACCACAAAGAAACTGAAGACTGACTAAGGAATTTCAGAAGCAGCAATGTTAGGGTCACAGTAAGAGACTATCAACATGGCTTTGCTTTGGCAATATTACTCACAAAAAGTGATTACCCACTTTTTAACTGGGCTTTGAATGGTGCACCTCTAATACATCAGCTGCAAAAGGCAAGCTAGCCCTCTTATGTTTCTAATTGCCAATTAGAAAACAGGAAAATTGATACTTGTATAACAGGTACTTAAAGAAACATAAATGGCACCATCACAATTACCCAGCCAGTGACTGAAACCCGACCTGTCATGTACATTAAGTTTTAATGGCCTGATTTGCTTTGGGACTGACCACCAGAAGTCTTTTTCAAGCAATTCCTAGATATTAACCAAAATCAATCCACCAGCAAGAAAAAAACTGAACTAAGTCAGAAGCTATTTACCAGAATTTCTTCTTCTTTCTCCCTCCCCAGAAGGCAGCATGCCTTCTGGAAAATTAACAAACTACCATCTTTTGTGTACATGCTACAAAACAACTAAATAAATGCTTTGCACTTAAGATTTTTAACGGCAAAGTTGTAAACACACCAGAAGCTTGAGAAAGCAAACTGAACATTTTTGTCACATTCCTGCTTTCTCTTCTACAGAAGATCCAGAGTCATCAAGACTATATACAACCCAGAAGCTAAAAAAGCCTCTGTTCTAGCCATTGTTTCCTTGTAGGCTGGACACTGCTGAGCCAGCACCTAATTCGATCAAAGCTATTCCTGCTCTGTGAAAAGGTGCATTAGAGAACTCTATCCTCTGATACTGCACAAAATTCAATCTCATCATTTCATTTGAGTTCTAAGAAAATACTTTGTCAGCCTCTCATTTCTACTGAATTTCAGTTTTCCCCCAGTTTCACATGGAGATTCCAGCTGTCAGAAACAATCCAGAAAGATAAGTAAAAACTAATTCTGTCTTCCTACAGATTTACCACCCAGTGTTATCAGAGCACTGACACCTCCTCACTGCCACTGAGTAAATGCGAGCTTGGTCTCTACTTTTCAAAGAGGTACAGATGTGTAGCTGGGAGCTTCAACAGGCTTTGTTTGCACTCTTGGTGAAATATTCCTGCAGTATTTCAGAATAAGGAGATCAAAATAATTATGTCAACAACCAGACAATGAAAACTAACTTTACATACGGTGCAATGTAACTGTTTGCATGTGACTGAATATGAATTTTTTCGAGTTATTCAACCCACAGAAATGGAGTGAACACTGTGAACAGTGAATACTGACTTCACCTCAGTCTTCATCATAGTCATTCTGCTTTGTGCTTTGGCTGAAGAGAATCTTACAACATAAACAAGAAGTGACCCCATACACCGTCCAAAACTCACTTTTAAAGAAGGTTTTGCAAGATGATTTCACTCCTAGAAGCACTAACTATCCTTTGGGGCTGCTGACGATATAAAGCTCAACATGAGCTGTAAATGACAGCTTGCAGATCAGAAGGCAAACAGGATCCTGGTCTGCATCAAAAGCAGAGTGACCACCATGCTGAGGGGGCGATTCTGTCCCTGCTGCCACTCACCTGGAGCACAACATGCAGTTCTGGGCACCCCACATAAGAAGGGCATGGAGCTGTAAGAACCCATCCAGATGAGGTGATGATGAGAGTTGCTCCAGTCCCCTAAATATTATCTAACCTGTCTCCCTATTCTGAAGGGGAACCAACGCCACATTAGCCATTCCCAACATGTTCTTCTAGGGAGTTCTGGAATGTCCCTCAGTGGTAGTCTCTAAGACAGGATTAGCTAACTCAGTATCACAATGTCAGGAGTTGGAAGGGACCTTGAAAGATCATCTAGCCCAATCCCCCTGCCTGAGCAGGATCACCTAGATTAAATCACACAGGAACGTGTCCAGATTGGTCTTGAGTGTCCCCAGAGAAGGAGACTCCACAACCTCTCTGGGCAGCCTGTTCCAGTGCTCCAGGTAGCTTAATGCAGTGGTTAAACTTTCTCCTTGCTACAACTAATGCACATCATTATTTTTCCATTCCTAGCTAAGTCCTCAAATTATCAAGTATATCAAATCCCTATAAACATATATGAAACAGTGAGAAATGACCAGACCACTGCAAAACCATAGTAAGGACACTTTTCTGAAACACAAGAAGCTCCTCATTAAGACATAGTCCTAATTTGCCTAGCTTTCCTTGGGGCAAACAAAGAGAAGCAAAGAGTAAATGCAGCTTCCTAGCATGTTCTTATTCCTCTCTTATTCCTCCTCATTTGTAATCAAGCTGGATTTCAGGACATACATTTTACATATTCATTTCACATCCTGCAATATAACCACTCTTGTGCTCTCACTTAATATGAATTAGTCTCCAATCCCAGCAATTACACCTCCTCCACCATGAAGGTAGACTGAAGGGGTGCTGGGAAGACATTTCCCTGAAATGCTTTCTAAGTTTCCTTGATGGAAAAAAAATATCTTCAAGGAGGGACATAAATCATCACAGCCCTGAAAAATGCATCTAAATTAACCACATTTGCACATATACAGGATGCCATACAACCCCAAAAATATCAGTGAAAACTTCACAGACCAGTGAGAATTCTGAACTACGACAACAATAAGGTTTTAGGGAACTGAGACCTGGAGTGGATCAGAGACAAATAACCCTGAAGAAACTGAAGATCACAACTGTGTGGGGGAAAAAATAGGGAAATTAAATGAGAAAAAAAAAATAAATAAATGGTGGTATTTCTGAAACTAATGGTCTAGTTTAGGAAAAGCAACCCAGCTGTCAGAGAAAACATCTTCCTCATCTAAGGATTTAAATGGAGTATGTTGGCAGCACACATAACAGAGGCAAATATCTACCAAAATAAGAGACAGCAATAGTCAAAAAGACATGCAAATGATGTCTGGAGTACAATCACCCACAATATACATGTGCTTATGGACAACAATTAAGACTTGATAGAAAGAAAAAATCCTAGTATTAAAAGCAATTAATAACAGACCACAAACATTGTACATAGTTCCCTAACCTCTGAACTTGTCTCAAAATGACAACCTTGGATCATGCCAATCACAAGCACAGCAAGTTGATCACAGATAACTGCTAAAGTACTCAGACAATGCATTTTTCTTGTACCACATTAAGAATGCACTCTCAGCCTATTCTCTAACCACAAAACCCATGAAAACAAACAGTTTTCCTAGAGAGCAAACACCATGGACAGGTCAATAAACCTGGAATAAGCATATATTATGCCTGGATTAGAAATAAAAGAGCTTCATGTGTATTATCACACTAAGGAGAATACAGCATTCACTTCTCTCATTATAAGAGTTTTATTATTCAGTACAATGTCAAGTTTTTAAAAGTAAAAATATTAAGAACACATAAAAACTCACTGAATTGAAAAAGAAAAAAAAACCAACATAAACTTCAACTATGCTTTGGAGTTCTAGATAAACTGAAATCAAGATATTTACCCTTAAACTTAACCCACACAACCAAGTTTTAAAAGACAGTGACATATCTCAAATGTCTGACAGACATTTTCAGTATTGTTATTTGCTGGATAGCAGAATGCAGCAATATTTGCCCAACATTGCCCTCTGGTGCCTGCACATATTCTAGATTAACAGTGACAGTCATCTCAAGGCCGAAGTACTGTCATATGTGTTACCTAAACACATCAGGGGGAAAAAAAAAAAAGGAAATAGGTACTAGTCTTCTCCCTTGAGTCTCATATTTAGTTACCATTGCTCTTACTAACTTAATAGGAGTTTATCCATATACAAGGTTTTCTCTAGGGAATGTGACTCACAAACCCCCCACAATTTTACATTTCCTCGTATTCTTATAAAACTATTTAAATTGTCTTAGACTGAATTTATGCATGTTATTATCACAGCATGTCTTGCAATCACTTCAAACCTCGATTCACTTTTAGAGAAACAAAACAACCTGTAGGTAAATGGTAGCATTTGAGAATGTGCTGTTACAACACGAGTACCTAACTGCGTTTTGTAGGCTTTGCTTACAACCCTGAAATGCAATCACTCTTTTTTTAAACTAACACTGCCATCAAAGTTAGTATTCATGCTGAGCATAATTTATACAATGTTGTCAAATACTTACCCCAAGACTGTCAAATATTTATTTAAAAGGAAGCTTCCCCTACTGTTTCTAATAACATTTTAGGCCAACCTAAAAGCACCAAAAATGATGATTTTGGTCTTTCTTCTCCCCCACCCTCCCCACCTTTTCTGTGTACATTCTCACTCTATACTTCCATAAAGTGCAGTGTGTTGGTAAGTAAACCATCTCTCAAGATGGCAGAAACAGAACAAAGGTGGGAGCTCACTATGGAGCAGCAGTTCATGGAAACAATTTAAAAAATTTTAAGCTAAGTTTGGGACTCTTTATATATAAAGATTTATCAAAATTTAAGATAATTCTTTTTAAACATCAGCATGGAGCTCTTGGCTAACAGTTTAGTTTTGAATTTTATTTAGTTTTGAATTTTAAAGTCCTGAAATCCAGCAGCTATTCTTACATGGTCATTCATCAAATTACCACATTTAAATTGTTTTCAAATATATATATGCACTAAACAGAAGAACTACAAAGACTTTTTTGAATAATGAGCTTTTAATACCATAAATCACATTAATGTCATGTTTTGGGGTGGTATGTTTCTAGCTGCTCAATAATAATTTATTAAATACAGTTTACACTGTTCTTTATGTATTATAGCCATCTTAGAACCACAGTTATATTTTCTCCAGCAAGTGCAGAAAAAAATGTTTACACTCAATAAATAATATTGCCTCAAAACTTCTCAGCTGTTTGGTTTTCTTTTTCTAAAAACCAAGTGGAAAAATTAAAGTCTTTGAGAACTGAACAGGTATCATAGGCATTTTATTTTAATAGTAGATCTCACCAGACTGTACCATGATTTACTGATTTAAACGTTCATCCCCAGATACAAAACAAATCCATCAGAGATTTACTGGAACTATTTTTTTTTTTTAAAGTCCTGAAATATGAAAGTAATTTTTTCCTGGACAGAAAAAGGCTTAGTAACTGCAGAAGAGACCAAGGCTATCATTCACACACCTGAACAAGTCTATACAGAAATCAATATTCCTAAGGGAAAAAAGAAAAAAAAAAAAACCAAAAAACATGAAGTGGTATACACTTACTTACAGCTGAACACTGGAACTCCTGTTAACTTGGGCCACACCACCAGGATAGCAGAAATATTTTGTCTAATCCAGTGTTGTCAAAGCTAGTTATGCTCATTTTTTGTCTTTCTCTCTTTCTGTTGATTTAAGGTACTAGATAAGTTTTATTAAAACACCTTGTCTGATTGCTCCTGCTTCACTTTACAGACTAAAATACACAGCTGTTGGACCTGACCACCTCAGTACTCCATAATTAATTATGTTCATTTGTTATTGTACAAGCACCATTGCATCTTTCTATGGATAAGCCTTTCACCTATATGGACAAAAAAGAAACAGGTAATAGAAAAAAAAAAACTAATACAGAAATGGGACAGGCATGAAGAATAGGTATCTAAATAGTCCTAAATCATGAATATGCATGAAGAGAATACACAGCAAGAACAACAAAGATGGGCAATGAGCTTTGAGATCAATAAAATAAAACAAAAATAAACTTTTCAGATGCCACAGGGCTTATCATCTGAGCAATGCTGATCAAAGTCTTGTCTCCACAGTCTTGTATCAGGTTTAAAAATTCAATCTCTCTTACTTAAGCATCTCTCAAACTACGTGTACTTAGAATGAGAGCTTCAAATAACAAAAGCTGGAGAAGGCTTTCAATAAGGAATCATTCTCCTTCACAACTTGTGCTCAATACTAAGTTGCTCACCATTTTCAGCCACAACATGCAGGAAAACACATGAGGAAAAGTACAAGGATAAAAGTTTGGTTTGATGCTTCCAGGAATCATTTAACATGAAATGAGTAAGCTAAGAGACCGATATATCATACACTGAAAAGCGACCGAAAGGCAAAACTAGAAAAAAAAAGAGTAAGTAAGACTATAGATTTCAGGACGGTTACAAGTTGACAAATGGTGAATCATGAGAAGGGTAAAGAAGAAATAAAATCAAGCAATGAAGAACTCAAAGGACTGCCTGTCATCAGAGACAAGTTTGAACAATCAGTCACACTGCAAAGGTAAGGTGCTGAGTCAGAAGGTAAAACGTTGTGGGACAGACAAGAGGAAACTGCCACCAAATGACAGAAAAGGATACTCTTGCTGTGGAAATGATTCTGTGAGGCTAAGTAATATGAAAGAACATTATACAAGATGAGAACAAAGGGGCATAAGGACTGCAGGCATAAGTACATGTTAATAATAAAACAAAACATTTTAAAATATTAAACAATGCTTTGAATTATTAAAATAAAAACAAAAGAGCTTATTCTTGAGATGAAGTAATAACTATTCTCACATTCTAGAAAGCTCAGGGATAAGACTGGTAATCAGAACTACTGAGGCTGGAAGGAAATGCTAGAGGTCCTCTTGCACAACCCGCTGCTCAAAACAGGGCCAACTTTGATGCTAGTTTAGGTTTTTCGTGTCTAATACACTCAAGTTTTGAAGATTTCTAAAGATGGAGGCCCCATGTTCTCTCTGGGCAACTAGTTTCAGTGTGTGACCATTCTCATGACTCAACTGCATGGCCAGCAGGGCGAGGGAGGTGATTCCCCCTCTGCTCCACTCTCGTGAGACCCCACCTGAGTTACTGTGTCCAGTTCTGGAGTCTCCAACATGAGGAGGACACAAACTGTTGGAGTGGGTCCAGAGGGGGGCATGAAAGGGCTGAAGCACCTCTGGTATGACAGGCTGAGAGAGTTGGGTTTGGTCAGCCTGGAGAAGAGAAGGATTCAAGGGGTTCTTAAAACAGCCTTTCAGTCCCTGAAGGGGACACTGAGGGTGATGAGGCACTGGCACAGGTTGACCAGGGAGGCTGCGGAGATGCCATCCCTGGCAGTGTTAAAGGCCAGATTGGACATGGCCTCGAGCAACCTGGCCTAATGAGAGGTGTCCCTGACCATGGCAGGAGGGTTGGAGCTAGATGATTTTTAAGGTCCCTTCTTGCCCTAATCATTCTATGATAAGAGGTAATCTTACCAGGGAAATCTTCTATTGCTACAACTGTCTCTCTCCCTTACGTTGTGCACCTCTCAGAAGAGTCCAGATCCATTTTCACTGCAGCTTCCCATTTTGGGGTAGAGGAAAGCAATAGGAACTACTCCTGTATTCTTCTCCAAACGGAACAGATGCAGCTCTTTGTACCCAGCCCCATCACCAAGAATACGCTCCAGCCTGACAATCATCTTAGTATGACAATATTTCTATTGTACAGGAAACTCAAAACTGACCTTGGTTCTAAAGACACTGTCACTCACATACCAAATCAAAAGGAATAATTACTTTCCTCAACCAGCTGGCTACGTTCTTGATACCACAGACTAATCGAGCAAAATCAACTAATTTCTCCCAATGTGATGACATTAGCATACATCAGAATTTTTCAAAGCACTATTTATGGAGCACTGACTAAAGAATTACACTAATCCCTTCAATTATTTGTATCTAGTTTGCATGTCTGCTTCCTCTTATGCTTACCAATGAAACTAAAATTCGGTAGTTAATCAAGGATAGAACTTTATCACTCTAAAAGCAGAAAAGTACTACAATCAATTTACTCAGTGAATGGATGGAGTCCACATCTATGCAAATAAGTTTGTTGTGAGTTCTTAAGTCTATGTAAGCACTTGTAAAAAAATTCGTCATTAAGAAATTATCCAAATCCAGGGATTTTAATATATAATTATTACTCAATACAAATAAGACTACAAATCAAAATGCTCTTAAATAAATCCTATATAGAGTCCTTTCTCATGCAGCTTTACAACTACTTTTTCTATTCAATTTGGAATACTTCTGTAAGTGTTGGAAAACGCTACTGAAGAAACCAGTGTGTTGGCTTACAAGAATTATTTTTATTATGCTCTAAGCATAATCTTTGTGTTTGTTTCCTTTCAAAATAACACTTTATTATAGGTAGCATATTAGAAGCAATTTTGATGAAATATTTTGACTAGCCACCACAGTAGACCTATCAATAAAAACCAATCAAAAAGACTGAATAAGGAAATATATGGTAATTCACTTAACCTAACAGAACAACAGGCTCCAAGAGACAGGATGTAGTTTTTAAAGCAGTATTAAAGGTAAAAATATTTAACATAATGGCCAACACTAGAGATCAGCACTGAGTGGAGACTAAATTGGTTTGGTAGCTAGAGGACTTCTAACCTTTAAATGGGTAACAAGAACAAAAAAAAGACCCAAACAAAACTAAACCAATAATCCTGCTAGTTGGCATAAAGGTGGGGTGGGAGGGGAGGGGTGAGAATAATTTACTTTGTGTCAGGATACACTGCAACCACTATGCAAAATTACTATCATAGTCAAGTGAAGTAGTGGACAGCTTGGGCTTGATCTTCCTAACCCTACACGCTGCTCCGGTATTTCATCCTTTTCTTGCTCCCTCCTGATCATTGTAGCTTACGGTGTTTTCAAGTTATATATCCTTGGGAACAGCACATCCATGAGCTGAAGCTTCTGTGAAAAAACAAACCTTGAAACTATTTCAATTCAGCAGATTTCTTTTTTTAAATAGGAATTTGAAATGCTAGGATCAATGCAGATTTTTAAATTACAGTAGTCACTATACACTAATAATTAGGTTTTGGGATATAATTACTACTTGGAAACCAGTATATGTAAATTATGTAGAATGAGTTCCAGGCAATGCATAAAGGTAAAGAGTTGATTTACAGGTCAGTAACAGTAAAGCACTTAAATACTCTGAATGGCAGAGATTTTAATTTCAATGCCTCACTACCAACAAATATGAGAAAATTCACTGTACCACACTGCTGAACTGAAATTATACTGGGTTAAATAATTTTTTAACTGCTTTATAGAAAACCATATTTGAAAGTTCAACAGAGAAATTGTTCAGAAAAAAAATAGTACTGAAATGGAAGATTTAGGCAGACACATACCATGTTTTCTACTCGGAGCTCAAAAGGCATAGGATTGTACACCATCAACTGAACTTCACATACATCCCCTTGGACCCACTGGAAATCTACAAGAAATTATTATAGGAATTAATGTATGAATTTCATAATCATAGTGTTATTAAAAAGTAGCATCAGAATGCTATATTATCTTTATGTTCCAAATTAACACCTCTGTATAATCTTCACAGCCAAATTCCTATTCAAGCATACTACAGGGGACACGCTATAAATCTCAGCAGTGGTTTAAAGGACAGGAAGCATTCATTAATGCAGTAATAGTGCTCCAAAGATGCAGTGGGCCAACTTTACATTGGCAAAATTAACTCAGGCATCGATTCAAAACCAGTACTTAAACACATTCTCAGTGTTAAACACTTAAAGGCTGAAATACTTGGTGTCAGGTACAGACTACATGTCGCCTTGGATTACAAAGCAACCAGATAAGGAATGAACACAACAGGAAGAAGGAAATTAAACAAAATGGAATCAAATTTTCATACACAGATGATGATATGGAATAAACAAAAGATTGTTCTAAATTAAGAAGGAAACAACTGATCACCAGCAAGCTATCACCTTAGTTTCCTCCTACTCATTTTCTTTGGGAAACAATAAGTAGTTTGAGAGATGCTGTGGGAGGGGAAGATAAAACTAGGATCTACAGATAGTGATTTTTCTGAGATTCACAAAACATAGGCTTAAGCCATAACAAATTACTTACTAACATAAGAAAATAGTTCAAGACAATGAACAAAACCAGACCAGGAAAAAGCTGTGCTTTCAGGATACACCTACCTACCAGTGACAGATTCAACTAAATAGACACTTCACCCTGCCTATTTTAGAATTTTATTGCTGTTTTTTTTCCCATCTAAGGAGGCAAGAAGTTTAGGGAAGTGAGGTCAGCAGCAAAGACACGAGTTCTGTTCAATGCATTAGCATACATTACTAAAACTTTTTACTAGGATATTAGAAAGCATCTGGTAAAAAAAATTAAGACTAATTTACAGCTGAAACCAACAGTACTCTGATTGAACATTTGCACTCATTTACTATCTGATTACATTTTGCAAGCAATAATAAGGAGCTCAAGGGAAATGTTCTCAATGCAAATGTTTAACTCCAGTTAATGCTAGTAGAAATTAAAAACATACATTCAGAGATATTAACAGGTTAAATTACTATGAAACCTGTAAAATCAAACTGTTGATTAAAACAAAGCATTCAAAAGCACAATTATATGAAATGTTCTGTAAGATTTTTTTTATTATTTAATTGCTTACTAGTATCCACTACGCCATAAGCATTCTGCAGTCCCCAAAATAATCAGTTACTACTCTGAGATTTTTGTAAAGAACATGCACGGCAGCCAAAACAGGCACTTCAATCCTTCTAAATTAATTTCCTCATTATAAGAACTACCACAAGACTGGAATGTCTCTCCTGAAAATGCTTTCAGTGCAACCACCAAAAATGATTCTTTTAAAAGTCAAGGTACCTGAAAAATATGTTGGAAACTCTTGATTTAACTTAAGTATCTCCAAAGGCTAATCACTGATTTCCATGATGCTGTCATGTATCTTTTCTTCCGAAAAAGGAGCCTACGCTGGTAAATTTCTACAATTTGACACGTGCCTCAGTGCACAACGTTCCTCTCACAATAGCGCTGAAAGCGCGGGAAGCCCGACACTAGCAGCACATCTAGCGGCACCGCGCGGTGAGAGCGGCTCCAGGCTTCGAGGTTGTGAAGGCTTCTGGTCCGCCGACACCCGTGGGCTGTGTGGAGAGGCACCGCGAGCAGGCCTGAGGGAGCGGCACCCCCGGATTGCGCGGGAAGGGCTGCGCGCTCTGCTGCTGCTCGGGCTGCTGCTTGCTCTGCTTCCTCGCAGGCTTCGGCTGCCGGTCACCCGGCACCTCGAAGTCTCCAGCCGGGTATCTAGACCGGCTGCTCAGGCAGTGCTTTGAGTTTGGCAGAAGCACGGTGGTGGAGACCAGGTAAGGGGGCTGCTCTGCAGGGCCAGGAATTGGCTACCGTGCTAGGCAAGAAATAGCCACCCTGCCAGGGAAGGGAAGCCTGGGATGAGAGGAGGCAGCCACCCAGAGCTTGCTGTCAGCCCCTAACCCTAACCCCTGCCTCCTGGGTGGAGGAGGGTGGCAGCTCCACCTGTGTGAGGTGTGCTCTGGTGGGACCACGCAGGCAGCAGGTGGAGGAGCTGCAGAAGTAGTGAACAGGCTGTGCGCTGTGAGGGAGGATGAACAAGACTGCAAGAAGTACCAGGGCCCCGTGGTGCTGCCCTCCAAGGGCGGCCAAACAATGAGCTGCAAGGGCAAACTGACAGGGCCTTGGTGCAGGAGGTGCCACGGTCTCTCCTGACCCACAGGGAGGGTATCACACTCCCCTGCCTCTTACTGACCAGCCAGCAACTGTCCATGTGAAACTTGGCAGAAGCCAAAACCCACGAGCAAAATTCAGAGGGAGAAGCTGCACCAGTTGTGCATACTAAAAGCTGCAAATGGACACAGAAGTCCTTGTGAGAAGGACCTGTTGGTCTGGTATGCATCAAAGGAAGTTTGCTCTTTGCCAAGAGCCATGATCTGCGATGTCTGATGCAGAGATGACTGCCCAGCAGTTAAAAGCACAAGACTACTGTCACCTACTTCTTTTCTGTGTGGTCATCAATGACACTATAAAGCAAAACCTGGTCAAAAATCAAGCAGGACTTCAGAGACCCGGGCAAACAAGGATACAAGGTATTTCTTCCCTGTCTCACTAGTCAGAGATAGTCATGCAGGCAGAAGACATCATGCAGATCAAAACCTGGATTCTTGGCTGGTGTTGTCACTAGGGCTTTGGTTTCTACGGTCATGGGATGGCCTTTATGAAGAGCCTACTGAGGAGAGACAGGATCAACATCTAGAGAAGAGACAGGAGATTATTCACAGATTGGCTTAGAACTCTCTTTAATCAATTTGGGACAGTTAGTGTCAGCTGTGACAGGTACAACACCCTGCAATCGAGATGACATAACTAGAGAGACCGGTAGAGAACAGGATCTCTGATCACTACTGCTAAAAGGGACATGGGTGTCCCAGTGGACAAGAATCTGAACAGGAGTGTGCTGCTACAACAACAAAGCCAAACTCCACAAGTACATTGCTAGCAGAAACCAAGATGTGATCAACCCACCCTACCCAGCCTTTGTCAGGCCACACATGCAGTTACTGTGTCCAGTTCTGGTCCTGCAATCCAAGACAGATACAGAAAGCCTAGATATGATCCAAAAGAATTCCACAAAGATGATCAAAAGGTTGGAGAAACTGCCTCATGAGTAAGGAGGCACTGAAGGAGGTAGGCGTTTTTCTCCCTGAAGAGAAGGCTAAGGGGTGATCTCATAGTATTCCAGTCCTTAAAGGGCAGCTCCAAAGAAGGGAGAGGCTCTCTATTCACAAAGAGCCACATGGAGAAGGTAAGGGACAACTTGGTACAAGGTGCACCAGGAGAAGTTTCACTGCAGTGTAAGAAAGATGTTTTATAGTGAGAACAGTCATTTGCTGGATCAACCTCCCCAAGGCTGTGGTGAAATCCACATCAGTGACACTTTTCAAGATGCAGTTAGATAGGGTGCTGGATGGTCCTTCCCAAGAAATGTTGGGCCAAAGGATGGTCCCTTCTGACCTGGGGGATTCCCTGATTCTGTTACATATTTGCAGGAAGTGGGGAAAGGAAGGAATATCCTCTTCTGATTCCCTACACTAATACACATTCCACTTGTAGAGATCTCACCAGCTGCCTGTGGATTGCATTCCAAAAGATCTAGATAACCTATGTAAAAGACACCAGGGCAGTGTTAAGGAATTGCTTCCCTGGGGAGAAAACATTTGAATGGAAAAGTAAAATCAGGATATATGGTTCTAGGTAGACTGCTATATTTACATCATCTTAATATAGATATGACATTAGTTGCCAGATTTACTAATGGAACCAATTTATGAATTCTTGCTGCTTTAGACTATCAGCACTTTAAAAACAAACCCACCCCACTTTATGTCAAAAATCAGTCGAGTACTTATGACTAGCGTACTATTAAAGCAATTTAACCAGAATATAATTATTCCATTTATTGTTTCCAATCAGAAAAGCTTATCAAGCTGAACGCTGAAAACATTACCTTGAGACTGTTTAAAGGGGATTTTTTTCCCTTTGGTTTGTCAGTTGTACTTGATTTCCTTTGCTGTAGCAGTAATTTAGTGAAAATACAGCTTTACATATTTCCATGTAAGAAAAATACAGTTCATTTGTTATTGTCCTTGTTTTTAATTAAATACTTGTCATCAAAATATTCTCATTAGTTTCAGAGTTTATTAAATTTTTCAGCATCTTCTAAAGGAAATATCTGGGTTTGGTTTGTACATTCTTTTGTTTGTGAAACTTTGAATGAAACATTAGAGGCTTTTAGAAGTGAATGCACTGTGTACATATTTTAAAAAGACAAATGCTTTACAAGATCACAAGACATTCAGACATCGCCTTAGGCTAAATGAAAACCTGAAAAGAGAACCTGCCCTGTATAATATAAAATTCGTACAGTACCCATGGCATATAAACAAATCCTAACTTGAACTGTTTAAAAAAATGCAGGTTTTTTTTAATATCCATCAAGAAACAGGAATGCTGCATAACACAACTGTTTGCTAAGATTAGCAATAAAGTTTTGTTTAAATGGAAACAACATGACAAGGTATACTTAAGAGATTAAATGTTGAAAATGTTATTGTGAATCAATTTTAAGGCAAATTATTAAGAGAAATAATAAGCCATTTTCCAAATAAATATTTCTTTAATAAGAACATACTTTAATATGTTCCCACAGATGAACTTTTCCAAAATTTCTTATCTTCATTCTTATTTCTCACCATTTTTAAAAATTTCTTATCCTTTGTATTTTGAAACCAAAGTGGTACTGCAGCATAGTACTAAATGCCCCTCCAAACTGCCAGATCTTAGTCCACACCTCCTCATGCTTAAAGGTGAGGGATATCACCTTAATCGTGGACAGGTACTAACTTGCTTATGCTGTGATGTCCAACACCTAACCTAGAAAATTGAGTGGAATAAGCCTGCAGCCCCACATAATAGAATGAAGAGACCTTACAGAGAGATTCTCCAAGTGCTGGCTCTGCAGGCACGCTACAATACAAACATACCACCACTAAGGGGAAGCTGAGAGTATGAGGATTGGAAAGCATTCCCCATTTTCCTCATTCATGTTCAGTGCTTGACCAGGACAGTGAGCAGGGACAGAAAAGGAAGTTCAGGTGCTGACAATGCACGTGCTTATCCTATTTAAAAGTTTCTGCCCTAACTTGTTCATGAACTACCCATTTCAAGAATTACTTCACAACACAAACCAAGATACAAAAAATCTAACAAACCTTAATGACATTTCAAAGTACTGGTTTTCTACTCTTTTTGTGTGTGTGATTACACACTACTAAAAACAGTAACAGAAGAATCAGAATTAAGATAAACACCATTCTGCAGATTTATGTAATAGAGTTTTTACCATCAGTTCTATTCCATAGTCACACAAGTTGTTTTCGTGCTGACACTAATGCTTATGTTAACAACTATCATGCATGTGATAGACACAAAAGCAACAAAAGGGACTACTGATATCTGCAAATTAATCCAGGATTTGAAACAATCCCTGTAATCTGTTTTCAATACCACAGTTACTGCACTGAAGAGCTTTATAATAAATAATCCCCTATCAGAAAATGACTGTAGTATTCTAAATACTGTTTATAAGGCTTTTGTGATTTCTGATGAACTGTCTTTAAGAAGAACTAAGCAGACAGTTAATCATCCTTGGTGTAAGTTAAATTATAATATAATATGAACTAGATGTGCTGTTTTGTTTTTTTTCCTGAAAAAGAAACTGTAAACCAATTTTAATAGTGTTAGGCCATTGAGATTTTAACCAAATAAATTTTTAATTTCCATGGCTAAGAACTACCACAGTGCAGCTTACTGCAAAAAGATTTGCATCTTTTGTCCATGAAACTCCAGTTTATTCATCCTATTTTCTTCATGTTCCTGATGATACTCCTATTAGAAAAGGAGAAACCCCAAGAGTGCATCTAGCTCAGAGCACCACACATCAGAACTGAGTAAGCTGGCTGCTACTGAACAGAATGTGGCCCCTGATTTCTCTTTTGTTACAGGAAGAAAGTGGGGTTTCCATTTCAGGTCCACTTCTTTCTAATATTTTCAGAAATGACCTGGACACATGATCAGAGGGTGTCTTAAGTATGTTTGCAGATTACAGCAAATTCTAAGGAGCTGCTTCTCCACAAGGCTTCTCCACTTCATTAAGAGTGGAGAAGCCTTGTAGAGACAGATCAGAGAGGTGGGCAATCACCAACAGTGTGAAGTTCAACAAGGGCAAGTGCTGGATTCTGCACCCGGGAATGGGCAACCCTGGCTACTCATACAGACTGAGGGATCAGATGCTGGAGGTCAGCCAAGCTGAGCGAGATATGGGGTCAACAGGAAATTAAATATGAGCCAGCAGTGTGCCCAGGCAGCCAGGAGGGACAACCATATCCTGGGGTACATCAAGCACAGCATGGCCAGCCAGTCCAGGAAGAGGATGGTCCCACTCTACACTGTGCTGGTGTGGCCTCACCTTGAGTACTGGGTGCAGTTGTAGGCACCACAGTACAAGAGGGACATAAAACTATTGGAGAGTGTCCAGAGGAGGGCAACAAGGATGGTTAAAGGGTTTGGAGGGGAAGTCTTAGGAGAGGCTGAAGTCCCTTGGTTTGTTCAGCTTGGAGGAGACTGAGGGGAGATCTCATCACAATCTGTGGCTTCCAGACAGGGGAGGAAGAAAGGGCAGGCACCAATCTCTTTTTGGCAACTAGTGATAGAACCTGAGGGAATGGGTGAAGCTGAGACAGGAGAGGTTGAGGTTTGATATTAGGAAGAGGTTCTGTACTGAGAGGGTGGTCAGGCACTGGAACAGGCTCCCCAGGGAAGTGGTCTCAGCACCAAGATTGACAGGTCAAGAAGCATCTGGACGATGCGCTCAGTCCCCTGCTCTGACTTGGCTGGTCCTGTGTGGAGCCAGGAGTTGAACTCGATGATCCTTATGGGTCGCTTCCAACTCAGGAGATTCTGTGAATCTCTGAAATAAAAGTAGTTTATCTCCTCTGGAAATCAATTTTATCACCTATGAGATTTTATTCCTCTTCTGAATTTGAAGCTGTCCCATTGACAACAAAGCTTTGCTCCTTCAGAACTTCAGGCTAGAAAGCTGATTATTTCAAATACAAGAAAGTGATGTTCAGGTTCCCTTTGCTTTACCAAAAAAGTTTTTCTAATTTAACAGAACAATGGAAAATATTGCAAAATATTCTTACCTATTTTCTTACTTCTTTCTTCCCCTCGACTGTGTGCAATAATTGGAGAATATATGAATGGGCTTTTAGTTGACACATTCTGACCAAGCAGACTTTTCATCTTATGAGGTCGGAGACTGGTGGGAAGGTTCAAGAGTTTCACTGATCTGTTGAGTAAAAAGAAGTTTTAGATGTTTCTGTTAAAAATGAACTAATACTAAAATTCACTGTATAATGTACTACGAAAACCAAATTTATGCAAAGTGAATAAAATAGATTTATTTAAAAAAATGCAAGGAGTTGCTTCTGGATGGAAGGAAACATCCCAGAAAGCTAAGTGGGCTTTCTGAGCAGCCAGAAAGCAATTATAAATAGACAAAAAAAAAAAAGTGATTTATTAGACTATATCCCTGTATTATACCTATTTTGCTACAGTCTGTTAAGCTTGAAGTATTTGTGCTTTTATAAAGAATACCATCAAGATACAAGAACTTCCCCTTTACAATCATTCATGGATGATTAAAACTATTTTTTAAAAAATGGTTTTCAAGTAAAAAAAATCCTATCAAATAAAGCTCAATTTTAATAAAAATATTTTAAAATAAAAATCAATTTTTGCTAATTGCTAGAGGCATCCTACCACACTGAGGTAGACAAGAAGGAATAAAATAAAATGCTTACAGAACTTATCTTTAAGTAGGCATGTACTAAGACATGAACCACAGCAAAGTCTAACAAAAACCCCAGGAGACTTCTAAATCCAAAAACAACACTAGAAAAATTCAACTTGTTCTAACATTAACTCTCTTCTTCCTCCCTTTCCCATATCCACCTCCTACAGCAAAACTTATCTCACTGCAATGCTTTAATAATGCTACAATAAACAAAATAGGTTTAAATAGCTACAGCACATGATTAAGTAGATGAAGTTCATAAAATGCTATGACAAGAGCACTGGAGCACTAAAAGAAAAATGCCTCTCAGGTGTAAATGTCATATAAAAAACTTAAAACCAAGTATCTTTACTTTGAAAAGCAAGTAAGTATATTTTTACATACTGAAGGAGTTTTGTGTAATTTATAGGATATAAATGAAATCATTTGCTCGCCAAAGTTGCAGAATTATCCTTCATTTCAGAATAATAAACTATTAGTGAAACATGAAAATAACACGAGTCCTCAGCACATTAAAGAAGAGCTGTATCCATACCCACTAATACAGAAGTACATACATGCAAGAAAACAATTTGTTTTAAAAATTACACAATCATTGAATATAATTTCCTGCTGCTGAAAAATAACGAAGCTGTACAAGGAACGCTACGCAGACACGGTAGCTCTGTGTTACCACAACACCTGGTAAGTTACCAGTTAACACTAAGTGTTTGGGAACAAGAAATAAAAAACATCCATAGATCATCTGTTGGTGATACTCAGTGTCAACAGCGCAACCAATTGTAAAATAACAGATAATGAGCCTGAGGAATAAAGAGAAACAATAACAAATTCATTAATATTTTATATTTTGAAACAACTTCTGCCAGGATTTTGTTACAAATTAGAATCATTGACTCTTATTAGGTTGGAAGGGGCCTTTAAAGGTCATCTAGTCCAATCCACCTGCAGTGAGCACCATGGATTTAAATCCATCAGGGCTTTAGATTTCCTAACCTGGTCCCTGGCTGCTTGGATGATCTCTCTGCAGTCCACCCAGGCTACCTGCCCTTGCTTCCACCCTCTATAGGCGGAAGTTTTCTATATAAGTTTTGTGCCCGAATTTCTCCAGGAGCTACTTGTTCATCAATGCAGACCTCCTGGTCTTCTTATCTGACTTCATCTTTCTTGGAATGCATCACTCTCAAGCCTACAGGAGGTGATCCCTAAATAGTAACCAGCTTTCACAGAATCATAGAATCACTTGGGTTGGAAGAGACCTATAAGATCAAGTCCAACCACAGCCTAACCCTGCCTAGTCCACCTCTAGATCATGTCCTTCAGCACATCACCTATACCACCAGGGATGGTGGCTCCACCACTTCTTGGCCCCTCTTCCCTCCAGGACCTTATCCCTTGGTACTCTCTCAAGCAGATCCCTGAAGAGGCCAAAGTCTGCCCTCCAAGTCAAAGGTAGTGAGCTTGTTGTGCACCCCCTCACTACTCTAAGGATCTTGAAAATTTTTTCTTCTGTTACATTAGTAATGAAATTACTTTTAACTTAGGTAAATACTGAAAATGGGAGTAGTATATCTAACAGAATAGAAAGACAATACATTACAGAAAGTACTAGATTATGATCTTGTAGCATGCAGCATTGTTTTATTTCTTAAACTTGATTTAAAATAAAACCTCGTCAAGACACTTTCCAGATTAGACTACATTATTTGAAATGTAAAAAAAAAATCCCCAAATTCCAAAGGTTAAAAGAAAACACATAAAAATGTAATAGACCAAGCATATTAATAATAGACCAAGCATCTAGTTAAAAGACAGGATGCACACACAAAAAGGAGACTATAAAGAATACCATACTTAAGGGACAGCTAGACATTAAACACTACTTATCATGAGTAATTAAATATTCTAGATTTTTCCAAGCCAAATCATCTTTTATCGCTCTATAGGTATACAGGAGGAAAAGGTAGCATGGCAACTATATTCCAGTTTCACTATGGCATTTGAATGCTTGACAGTATTTTCATTAAGAAATCTGTATCCAAAATAAGCGCCCCACATTAAATGGATTAAGAACTAGTATAACATGAAATGCCAACAGTAAAGAGAAATCACCATCACTGGATGTGTGTTAGGAGCTCAAAAGGTCCTGGGCTGCATCAAGATCAGCGTGACCAGCAGGTCAAGGGAGGTGATTCTGCCCCTCTGCTCTGGTGAGACCCCCCCAGAGTGTTGCATACAGCTCTGGGGTACCCAGCACAGAAAAGACATGGAGCTGTTGGAGCGAGTCCAGAGGAGTCCACAAAGGGGATCAGGGGGCTGAAGCACCTCTCACATGAAGACAGGCTGTGAGAGTTGGGCTTGTACAGCTTGGAGAAGGCTCCAGAGAAACCTAATTACAGCCTACAAATACTTAAAGGCATCCTACAGCAAAGTGGGAGAGGGACTGCTCATGAGAGAGTGCAGTGAGAGGACACCAGGTAATGGCTTCAGGCTGAAAGAGGGGGGGTTTAGATTAGACATTAAGAGGAAATTCTCCCCTGTGAGGGTGGTGAGGCCCAGGCTGCCCAGAGAAGCTGTGCCTGGCAGTGGTCAGGGCCAGGTTGGATGGGGCTTTGGGCAACCTGGGCTAGTGAAGGTGTCCCTACCCATGGGACAACTATTACTTTGATGGATTACAGATTTTTATCATTATGCTTTTATAGAACCTTCAAAATATAAGGGGAGAGGGAGAGAAGCACAAACAGCAATTCCTGTTAAATAATGTTGATGTTAAGTGATGTTGATGTTGGGTTTCTCACCCCATGGCAAGACAGCAGCAACTATTGTCACGACTCCAAGCACAGCCAGGTTAGTGCAAGCTGGTCAGAATGAGGCACCTGGATGGTGATCAATTAAAGGCAGCCCTTGGAATAACAAGTCCATAGAATGTGCCTGTCCCCTTCTCCCAGCACAAAGTATTTTACATGAGGCACAGCACTGCCCATTGAAATCTAGATAATCTGTTCCCAAAGTTTTGCCTAGCCTCTGCATGCATGACTCCTGTTTAAAAAATAAAATAAAAAAACCCTGCAATTGGAATTTCCCCTATCTTCTAGACTTGAATTTTCTTCACTATCCAACATGGATAAGAGCAGGTGCTATGTAATACAGAATGCACCTTCTTCATGATTTAAAAGATAAGCAAAAAGCAAAAGCCTGAGACTAATTCATGATGTAAAACTTCAGAGCTAATTATAACACAGCTTTTTTAGTACAAGTTCAGGGTAAGACTCACAAGAGAACTTTAGCATCACATTTCAGCAGCTCTTTGACAGCCAAGACATGGTCACATTGTGGAAGGCAGTTTTAGTTTTGTACTGTGTAATACTCAGATTATTCCTAAAACAGAGGTCTGCAGGAGGCACCAAGTGGCTGACAGCACTCTGGCTCTCAAAAAAGAAAATATTTTGCATTAAAAATATTTTCATGGTAACTTTAACTCCTCTCCATGATCACATAGCTCAAGTACTAGAAAGTTCAATTAACTTCAAATATTTAATGCTATTTAACAATTTTTTATAAAAAAAGGATAGGTTAATATTTGCACTGTTTGTTGTCTAAAAACTTTCTGGAAAAGAATTACAAGCCTCCTCCATGCACTTCAGGAGGTACTTAGCAGGGAATTCATCCAGCACTGACCAGCCCCTGCTCCTCCCCATGAGTCTGAGAGTGTGGCACAGAGGGACATGGCAATCAGTTTGGCAGGAGCCACACACAGAGAACCACCAGCAATGTACTCCAGATACCTGAGGCACCAGACACCATCTCACACAGTAAGTCCACCTAGGAGACCCTTCCACCAAAGGCAGCCTTATGTGATCATGTCCAAGAGATGATCACAGCACTGATAGACCCCAGGGTATAACTGGGGCCCCACCAGAGACCCCCTTTGAGAGGTTCTCCTCAGAGCAGCAGGTCTGTGACCAGAAGCCCTCCCTTTGTATTGGGATGCTGCCCAAAGTAGCTTCCTTACCTGTGTCATGTGCATTTTTGTCATCATTCTAAGCTTAGATTCAGTCACACACCTTGTGGTATTAGTTCCAAACTGACATCCTGGACCTGTAAATAAGCTGTGTCTGATGAAGCATTTGCAATACAGGATCCCTGTTCAGTTTAGAGGTTCTACCTTTTTCCCTGACCCCATTAAACTACTGGTTTAGAGCATAAGTTGTTACTCTTACACTTTCACACCACATGCAGAGTTACCTACACACACCACTGGACATCTTTAAGGTCAATGGAAAACGGTTCAATACAGTCCACATGCTCCAGTAACTCAACTCATCCTAAAACAGATATCTAAATTAGATTACAAAAACCTGGAACTGACCACCTATGTGTCTTGACTGTAAATACAACCCAGGATAGTAAGATATGACTAGGTTAGCTCTATACATAACTTTTTTTAAATCTTTGGTGAAACTAAATCAACCCAAATATCAGCTGATAATAAATTAGCCAACCAGCTTTCCCACTGCAATATGTAACTTTCACAGAATCACAGAACTGGTTTTGGTTGGAAAAGACCTTCAGTTCTAACATTTAAAGTTTTTTAATCATTCACATTACATGTTGGCCAGCAAAGCAGCTGATAGGCGCCGCATCTCCAGAGTATGCGCTGCACCACTGCACAGGCAACACAAACCAGTTCCTGCAGAGTTGTCCTGGATGACATGGCAGCACTAACACAATCCACTGAGGGCACAACGCTGGAACACCTTAGAAAGGTGCAATTTTTTCCCCCATGAATACACATTAAAAGTGGAGTGACACAGGCAGCTCCTCAGTGCACAGTGTTATACTTGATTTAAGCAAGACAAAAAAGAGAACAAAATAGTTTCCAGAGCACAGCTGGAAACCGACCACTCTGATCCCACAGACAATTCCATCTGACCACATACAGCCATATGCTCCAGTCAAACCTGCACCTTAGGCAAGCACCTCCCACACAACAATTTGTTAGTGTGAACAGACCTATCATGTTAAATGCACTGTTAGACAAGGTGTCTTTCTTCAGTAAATGTGGGAAGAAATAATTTAAGGAGTTAGAGAGAACATAGTAAAACTAGTATAGTGAAAAAAATGGCCACAGAGCATAATACTAATTTTCATTTTAGAGACTAAAATAATCTGATTATAGATAGAATTTTCACTTTTTAGTTATACTTTATTATCCCTCTGTGATATCAGAACTCTTGCTTCGTGAAATGGTTGATGACATCCTGCTGAGAACTAAAAACTCTGAGAACTCTCTTCAATAACTTCTGCCATTTTTTTCTGAATAGCAATTATCTTTCCTCAAAAAGCCACTTCTTCACAAATATTTTTTTTAGTCTTCTATTACTGATGCCCAATGGCTGTTTTCTCTCTCTCTCTGACTCTAATACTGCATGTTAGGCTTTAATCTAAACTAGGTATTACTCATTGGACTGACTGCACAATATGCCTTGGCACACGCACACAAGGAACATGAGACTTCACACAGGCCAGTGAAGGTACCAGCTTGAAGATGCAGCACCTGGAAAGGAGTAGCTGCAAAAGGCTTTGGTTCCAGCTGAGTTCAAGCTCCATGGATGGAGACAGCATCTCTCTCTGAGACCTTCAGTACAATCAGGCATCCTACACTCAGCTGCAAAGTACCTTCCTTCGATTGTATCAAACTCTTTCAAGAGTTTAGAAAACAAAACAAATACTTTATGAAACTAAAGGCCACAGAAAGTATTTTCAGCTGAAAGGCTCTATTTTTGCCTAAGAACTTCTCAAAACAATTTGACATTTTGACATTTTTCCATGTTATTTTGAACAACTTACATAAACTAAGAAGACTACATCCTCCTGGTATCCTTTAAAATTTGACAGGTACTGTGGAAAAGTTGATGATTGTATTTTGAAGTCTTACCTCACAATAGGCAATTTGGTGAACGGAACAGGAGGTAACTTCAGACCATCTGGAAGAGTGATGAATTCCATTGTACCAGGGCATTTTGCAGTGTAGCTTTCCAAACTCTGTGTTACATCTTTCTTTTCTAGAAAATAAGTTTGTTTAAAATAAAATTAAAAACTATTTCAAACTTACACATGGCAAAAGTTTCAGTTATAACCTAAAGTTTTACTTGCTTTATTAATCATAACAACTCTAATGGAATGCCAACTAACTGCATACAACACTTAGAGGTATGGTCCACAAGCCTTATTGGATGTATCAAATATAACTGACTTGAAACAAGGCAGTTTTCTGGAATTTTCAGAATTTTTCAAGTGTCAGTTTATATCTACTTTCTGGGTTTTTTTCACTGTCAAAATAAAGTCTTCTGTGTAAATCTACATACCCAACACAACTAGCCTCAATCATGTTATGGTTTTTAATAATAGCATGGCTATGTGAACAAGCTCTGCTCTGTAACATTAGCTGAAACAATACCAAAGACTAGAAGCAAAATACTTTTGATGTCACCCTGTGTTAAAACTCCCTCATTATTAAAACAGTTGTAGCTTATAACAACTGGTATCAAAATGTTTTTCTTTTCTTTTAAAATACAAGAGTAGTCAAACAAGCATATGTTATCTGTGTTATCTTCAATAATGTATAATAACTGTTTATGAAATTTATCCACTTTAGCTAACAAGTATTTTCAACAACATATATACAATTTTGTCTCCAAAAGAAAATGACTACTTAGAAATATATGGCCTGAACACAAAATTTGTATCTCTGATGAAATGGGAATCTGCAAACAGAAATAAGCCTAAGAGTGTGTGTTTGGAGGGAAGAATCAGAGAGCTGAAAAGACTTAGACTTACCTATATTGGTTTAAAGCACACTGAACAATCCTCTATATACGTGCTACCAATACAAAATAGCTACTCAACAACTAAACTGTTTCTAGAAAATCTTCAGAGATCAAAATACTCAGTAATAAAACCAAATATAAAGGGGAAGGGTGACAGCAAATACTGCTCTCCAATAAAATAAAATAAAATTTTAAAAACCCACCAAGTCAAGTGTTTGGTTTATGCAACAATGTTTTGGTTGCAAGGGGTGACCTTTGGGAGAGGAGACCAGCTACATGTCAAAGACAGCCAGTTCCAGCCAACTCCAAAATGGACCCACCATTGCTCAAAGCTGGGCCCATCAGCTATGCTGGTGGCACCTCTGTAATAACGTATTTAAGAAAGGGTAAAAAAATGCTCCAGAGCAACTGTGAGAGGGAGGAGTGGTACAAATGTGAGAAATATATCCTGTAAACCATGCCAGAGCCCAAAAGGCTGTCTTGGATCTTCACAGGCCCACCTCAATCCAGCTTTTTTTATAAGCTTCTAAGGCCATGAGCACATACTTTTTCAAAGCAAATAAACATTGATTGTAATCACCTTCACTGTGAAATTAATGCCACCTTACTGAAAAATCACCTTGATTGTGTCTGTGTTTGAGCCACTGTACACATTTTAATTGCATGTAGAAATTTTTTCCCAAAAATACTTTATTAGACAGACACATACACCCAGATCAGTGTAGCACAGCCAGGAGTCATAGTGGTTCAAGAATCACAGGACTGAGTATTTTCATTAAAATTTCAGGCTCCAGCATTCAGGTTGTTATTTGCCATGTTATGTGAGCAAGGGTGCAGTAGTACAAGTAGAATGCACTGAGATGGAAAGCATCACAGCAACCAAGAATGATGAAGACAGTGCTACAGCATGCACTGTTCTGCTTGAAACCAGAGGTCTGTCATTCTGAAGAATTAGCTTTCATTTCCTATCATGAAACACTGTCAATTATTGTATTCAAAGAAATCATGCTGCCACTTGCAAAAAGAATTTGTTTATAGATTTTAGAGTAACATTGTTATTTCACAGAAGCAGCTCAGCATGCTTCCCACAAAGTCAAGGCTAAACCAAGACATTTTCTATGTTGATATTGTTTGAAATGCAGTTTAAAACATTACTTTTTACTTGGCACTCCATCTCAGCTGAGCTGCTAAAGAAATCTGTATCAATAGGACATATCAAGAAGCATTCATGATGTAAAAGGGCAAGAGCTGTGTGATCTTGCCTGAGAGTTGCTTCTGGGAGCGTTATGTTGGAGCCTTTCTCCCTTGACTGAGCATCTCCACTACCCGACCTCTGTGGTACAAGTGCATGATACAACTTCTCTGCTTTTTTTTCTTTTTCCTCTGTCAAATTTGCAAAGTCTAGTAATTACTAAAACACTGTTACAGACAATTACTTCCAAAAAGCTCTGAATTCTCCCAGTATCTCCCTGGCTTTCGTTGTATTTGGACACAATTAGAAACTGCACAGACCTCCTGGAAGGATCCATTCAACTATTAAGTCTCCAAACCATAGTGGAGAGGACTGTCTGTGACCAAAACAGGTATCACCCATACTAATCTCTTTGCAATGAAAAGATCAAAAAACAGCTGTTCTTGGCAGTCTTCACCCACCTGGCATATCCATGCTTATGTACATGTGGTAGTTTTGAATGTGGCTTCCTTAAGAAGCGGCTAGAAGCTTCTTAGGGCTCCAACAGAGTAAATTCCAGCTGTGCTCCCAAGGCCAAACTCCCAAACTCTGTTACTGACAAGGCCGGCCGGGCCAGTCAGCGCCGGTCACAGGCCTCTGGGAATCACATTGTAGAGAGAGAAAAACACAAACAGCCACATTTTGCCACCAGAGAAGGGAGTGAGAAGATGTAAGAAACTCTGCAGACACCAAGGTCAGTGAAGAAGCAGGGGAGGAGTGGCTGAGAGAAGATTCCCTGGAGCAGGTAGAGAATACCATGGTGAAGCAGGTGTGACACTGAAAATTCTGCTAGTCCAACCAATGTTCTTGGTAACTTTTTGCTTAAGCTACTTCATGTCACCACAGTGAATGTCGGTTTTGTCCCACGACTGCGTCAAACCTTCCTCTAGTATGAGAAAACAAAAATCTGAAAGCTTGAGTTGCACAGTTAGAAACCATTTGTGACTGAGAGCTACTAAATGTAAAAAAGGAGTCTCCCTGCTGGTTCCACATTAATGTGAAGCAGTATTTCACAGTAATGGAGCCAATGAAAAATCAGACCAGGACAGGAGAGTCAGTTGCAGACTAACATTTTTAGGCACTTCAGTAACTGTGATTTAACAGTGTAACACAAACAGCATTTCATGCCTTGGCAGATAACGAATTAGAACACCCCAACTGCAGTAACTGCATGTTTTTGCTCTTTAATATTTGAAGAAATTTAAATTATCTGTACTCAACCTCAGTTATTACCCATTAAAAACTAAATCAAACACTAAAAATCAACGTTTGTTCTCTGGCAAAAATTGGTTGATCTTGTTTTGTTCAAGTCATTGTGTTCCCTTGCAGAACAACCTACAGCAAGGTAGAACGAAGAGAACATTTAATGTCTGACCTGCCAATTACACTACAAGACAAACAACTTTGTTTCCTTATGCAACTTACTAAAATATTGAAAAATGAAGTCAAGGAACAAATAGCTAAAAGCCTTCTGACTTCAGTTTCCCCCAGTGATAAGTTCAGATCCAAAGTTTTAACAAAAAAAAGAAAAAACAAACCCTAGTACGTAGGGTTCTTTGTGCTGGCTGAGCTTCTCCTCCCCCTTCAAAACAGCAAATAATGTTCACAAAGGAAAAGTCCAAGGAGACCTCCTGCAACAGTCAGCCCCTGAGATGTGGCTGCTAGCTGTCCTACCTCACTCTCTCAGGAACAGAGGGTCAAGCATCTCCTTGATAAATGACTAGGAACAACACAGGAAAGTCAGCCTGACAGCAGAAAAAGCACGAGAAATAGTAGTTTCTGCACCCATAAATATAGTTATTTCCTTCAGACACACACACACAAATTCTTCATGAGCCCACGATTAGAGAAGAAGAAAATCTCTGTTTACTTCAGCATCACCCTGCCACCAAGACACAGTCTATCCTTTAAGCTATAAAAGAATTTCAAAAAGGCCACAAAACACATTAAGACCCTTCCAAAAAGCTGAAGGAGAAATTGAGTATTCATAGACAGTAACTGCCACAAACCTTTCACCTTGAAGTTACACACTAGATTATAGCATATATGCAAAGGTCTTAACGACCCTTCAGGTAGTCACTCAACTCTAGTATCATCAGATGCAGATGGACAGTAAGCACCCTATCTGTACACTCAGTACATCACTCTTCACTAGCACAAGCAAGCTAATGTTGCAAGTAAAGTGCCTGAGCAAGACTTGCAAGATCAATCCATTAATTCAGTAGATCAGTTAATTCAGCACAACAGAGCAGGTCTCCTCTAATTTGCAAGCAAGCATCACCTTTTTTTCCATTACATTAAGCCTGATGGGTAGATGACAGCATTTTCTGCAGTTTTAGTAAACAAACAGCATCTCTAATGGTTTTATCAAACATGTGTGGAGCAAGTAAACACAACTTCAAACTGTTCAGAGATCAGATACTCATACAAGTTGCTTTGAAAACAACAAAAGGAATGCTGGGTTTCATTCCAGCATTCCCTACTGGAATAAATCTCAACACTTACCTGTGGTTTTTATACTGCTTTGAACAGTTACATTTCAGACTCCTACCTATATTCTTTAAGTCATCAGTCAAGGCAAGAAGGACATGAAAAAGCCCACTGACCACCTCGATGACATAATGACCAAAGCAAGTGAGAATTAATGGTCTTTTCTTCTTTGCATCTTCAGGGCACTGCTCACATGTAACTTACCTATGTATAAACAAGTGTCACGAAAATGGAACAAAATCAACATCTCTGACCTGTTCTCCACACCACATTTTGTCAATAGACTCAAAAGAAATTCTTCTGGGGAAAACCAGAAAGGGACTAACAGACAGCATATTATATGAATCCCATTTCTTTGAGAAATCAGCAAAATAAATCTCTAAATAAATACAGGGGAGACTAAAACTAATAAAATACACTTCTTTTTTTGGCATGGAAAAGAGCAGGAACAACAAGAAAATAATTTCTTTCGGCTAACCAGACTCCCTTTCATGAACAGATTATCACGAATAACATCAAAGTGTTTCCATCCATAGAAAGAAGGTGAGAAAAAAGGTTCAGTTATTTGTTGTGTAACAGTTCATCTTTGAAAAATAAATTATCAGCTTTACTACCAATGTTGCAGGAAGGTAGGGGAGAAGATTATAATCTTTTCAACATAGACAAAAAGAGTTGTGGGTGTCAGAATAATATTTTCTGCTTTAAGATGATCGCTACAGAAAGAGAATGGGAAGAGACTGACTTAACACCCCATGGTTGTCTATTACAAGATTTTTAATAATTATATAAAATGTACACACATTTAGTCACAGTCAGTTTGAAGTTCACAGCTAGCACAAAAATATTTTTAGATAAAATCTCATGAAAAATTGACATAGCTGAAGTCAGAGTTCAGAAACACACCATTAAAATTTCAGTACCTAGTTCTGCACCATACCCAAGAACTTCAGATGTCTGTATTCTTTGAACACTACAAAGATGTATTTTGTACATGCACAATCAGTATGTAAAACACTGAACAATATTAATGATTCTGTCATGTCAAGAAATAGCCAAAGACCTACCTTAACAAATGAAAGCAAATGAAGCATAGAATCACAGAATGTTCTGGGGTGGAAGGGACCTCAAAGACCATCAAGTTCCAACCCCCCACCATGGGCAGGGACACCTCTCCTTAGGCCAGACTGCTTCAGGCCCTGTCCAACCTGGCCTTGAACACCTCCAGGGAGGGGGCAGCCACCACTTCCCGGGGCAACCTGTTCCAGTGCCTCACCACCCTGAGAACGGAGAATTTCTTCCTAATATTCAGTGCAAATCTATTCCCATCCAATTTAAAACCATTTCCCCTCATCCTATCACTACATATCCTTCTAAAAAGTAACCCAGCCCCCAGCTTTCCTGTAGGCTCCCTTGTAAACAACTACCATAACAAAACACACACCAAACAAAAATAAAACCACCCAAAACCCAAAGAAAAACAAAAAAATCCCACAAAAAAAAAGCCAACAGAACCCCAACCAATCCACACCACACACCCCAAGTAAGGACTGCTGCTAGGCTGCTTCTGAGCAAAGCAATCTTTGTAAAACTCTGGATACAATGGCACAGCTATTAAACCCATCTGATTTTGGGTGGAAGGAGCACCCAGAAAGAACATCATGCCAGTTTCTGTGGGATATTTTTCCCAATACACTGTTATGCAAAGCCACAGGAATTTGGCCAGAGAGCATTATATTGATTCAAAGTTTCTACACCTCCACCAGTGATATAAGGAGAAAAGGCTGGTTTGAGAGAAGAATAGTTCAATGATCTACAAAACAACTGTCTCAACACACACCTAAAACATACCAGCTCTCTTGACTGTTTTGAGTTTTCCAAACCTTTAAAAAAATAAAAGATCATCCAAACCACATTTCTTCATTATCATGTACAGATGTTACTCTTCTCTGCTTAGCACAACAATCATACTCAGTGGACATGACCTGGGGAGTTACCAAAGGTCAGGGATGACCCTCTTAAATACAGGTAGTTCTTTGTACATATAAAGTGCCACTTCCAGTAGCAGCCTTGATTCCACTGCCTTCATTTGCCTTTAGGCTAAAGACAGCAATATTGAGCCTGTTATGTATCATATAACATTTACTTCCATTTCAGTAAAGCACTTAATATAGCACCTCCTAAGATAGCTTCCTTCAGCACAAAACTCTTAGCTCTCAAACTACAGTACAAATTCATCATGTCTCCATATTTCCAATTAAAGTATGTCTTCCCCTAAGTATTTTTTTATATTTTTTCTGAATGAAATCTTGTCAAATTTCTTCATTTGAAAACTTCTCTCTTTTCCCTAAATTGATCTAATCAGGCTTTTTCAAAAATCAGATGTGTTTACACGAAGACAGGAATATTGAGTTAAAGCTCAAAAAGCTCATTTTGTTCATGAATGACTTTATGCAAATCAATGGGAAACTTCTGTCATTCAGAAATGCACTATTTTATTGTAATGATTGATCTTTTAGTTTACCTAAGGATTTGGTGATGGTGCTATCTAGAGTTTTTGTCTATACTACATCACCAGACAAGTCTAAACAACAGTGAATCATATGTGAAAGGTTTTCACAGAACAGTTGAGTGTGGAAGGCACCTCTGGAGATCATCTAGCCCAATACCCTGCTACAGCAGGATCACCTAGAGCAGGCTGCACAGAACAGTGTCCAGGAATGTTCTGACCATCTCCCGAGAAGACTACACAATCTCTCTGGGAAGCCTGTCCCAGTGCTCTATCACCCTCAAAGGGAACAAATTCTCCCTAATATTCAGATACAACTTCCCATGTTCCAGTTTATGCCCACTGCCAGACACCACTGAAAAGATCTGGCCCCATCCTCTTGACATCCACCCTTTAGATAATTACAAGCAATAATGAGATGCTCTCTCACACTCATCTCTTCAGTCACCTCTCTCAGCCTTTCCTCATAAAGGAGATGCTCCAGTCCCCTCATCTTGTCAGGGGGATGGAACCAGGCTCAGTGTTGGCCAGTGACAGGACAAGGGGCAATGGGTCCAAACTGGAGCATAGGAAGTTCCATCTTAATATAAGGAAGAACTTTTCCAGTGTGAGGGTGACAGATCACTGGAACAGGCTGCCCAGAGAGGTTGTGGAGTCTCCTTCTCTGGAGACATTCAAGACCAATCTGGACACTCTCCTGTGTGATTTAATCTAGGTGACCCAGCTCGGGGGATTGGACTAGACGATCTTTCGAGGTCCCTTCCAATTCCTGACATTCTGTGATTCTGTGAAGTTTACTTAATTAGTATCTGTACCAAGTTACTCAAGGAACACGAAGATAAGGAGATCATTACTTGAGACAGATAAACAGATACAGACACTGGGATTTTCCTCTAAGCAATCTTTACTTTCTACATAGCCTAAAAGACATGTATTTCAGGAACACAAATTACGCTTTTTACCACTTTTTAATAAAGTGGTTGGAGAGCAGTAATTCAGTAGGGCAGCTTGTCTCTATAAAACACCAACTCCAGAGAGAGAATTTAAAACAATAAAGCAAGTTACTATCCTGAATTTTAAAAAAGTAAAAAATAAAAATAAATTTTAAAAAAGTGTTTTTAAAAAGCAGATGAAAGTGTTGCACATGAACAACTCCCAGCAACAGGAGCACGATAACAATGCTGAAGTTTTATAGCACGCAGCTGAAGAAAACACAGAACCAGATGAAAAGCTGCAAAATTCATGATACCATGATGTATAAAAAGTATTAATTCTCTTCTAAGATTTGTCCTATTTCATGTGCAATCTTATAAGTTTTTTATTACAATATGTCAGAAAGCATTTACATTGAATCTTTTTGTAATGTACTCATTCTTTACACCATTTTGTGCTGATATACATCAAAGACACATGAGGTGACAAGACTGTTGAATGGGAATATATATATACATATATATATATATATATACACGTTTCAGAGTTTAATATGCACATCCACAGATGAGATACAGCACTGTGCTGAAACTGTAAAAAGATTCCCAATTAATGACTAAGAACCTACCACTCTGCTATAAATACTCCCCAGTAACCACACTGAAGATTTCAGTCTCTGTCCTGAAAACAGTTAATTTTAATATTATTAGATCAAACAAACTATTTCCCTTTTTGAAAGATTTATTGGTTAAGCAAAAACAACTTGCAGACACTCTGTCAACTGAAATACAATGCAGTGCACTACAATGTGTTCATTAATGTCAGTTAACTAAACCTCACTTCAACTCAGAACTTCACATCAAGTTTTATTTTGCATTATATTCTCGTTTCAGTTGGATTAAAGCTTCATTCTTTTCATCCCTAGAAATCAATAACTTTTACCTTCCTAAAAATTAATTTACACACTATAGAGGATCCCAGGGAAATGCTGTCTGAATTTAAATGCAGTATACAGGAACACCATTCCACATGACTACAAAACACTGCAGAGTGCTGACAGGCTACGTCTGTCCTGCCGAGCATTACAGCACAAAAGGAGAGAAGCTACAGAGCAAAGCAACTGTTGCCTAAGTATGAGATTTAATGCTACAAGGAGTAAAGGTCTTGCACGTGAACCAGCAGAATCCCAGGATTCTGCTGGTTCACGTGCAAGTCAGCCCTGCTGAGAAGGACCTGGGGGTCCTGGTGGGTGAGAGACTGACCATGAGCCAGCAGTGAGCTCTTGCAGCTCAGAAGGCCAATGGTCTCCTGGGCTCCATCAGCAGAGGGGTGGCCAGCAGGGACAGGGAGGGGATTGTCCCTCTCTGCTCTCAGGAGCTCCCATCTGCAGCACTGCATCCAGATCTGGGGCCACCAATTCAAGAGAGATGTGGAGCTGTTGGAGAGGGTTCAGAGGAGGCCACAAAGATGATTCCAGGGGCTGGAACACCTCCCCTGTGAGGACAGGCTGAGGGAGCTGGTCTTGTTCAGGCTGGAGAAGAAAAGGCTGCAGGGGGACCTCACTGCAGCCTTCCAGTTCTTAAAGGGAGCGTATGGACAGGAGGGGAATTGGATTTTCACAAGGGTAGACAGTGGCAGGACAAGGAGGATGGATTGACGCTGGAGNGCCCCCACCCTGGAGGTGTCCAAGGCCACATTGGATGAGGCCC
>VXBZ01011806.1:0-58746 GCA_013399135.1 Heliornis fulica
CTGTGCCAGCCTGTCCTTTAATTTCCACTCAAACTTTCAGCTGGCTCCTTGTCCACTCCTGAACACAACTCAACCCACTTGAGCTGCTCTTCCACATAAAGAGCCACTCCACCTCCTCTCCTTGTTGGCCTGTCTTTCCTAAAAGGTACACAGCCACCCATGGCCACATTCCAGTTGTGTGAATCGTCCCACCAAGTTTCTGTGATTGCTACCCCTTTGACTACACAAAGACTTATAACTCCTCCTGTTTGTTCCCCATACTGCATGCATTGGTGTACAGGCATTTCAAAGAGCAATGATACTACATATAAAGCAAAAAAATGTAGCACATCAAAAATTATGTGCTACATACAAAGTTTTAAGGAAAAAGGTTTAAAGGAGTGGCTAAAATAAAGATATTATGTACAATAAAAAATTTACAAATAGCTGTCTTTTCTGTATATACCATTGCATATATGGTGGTTTTGCAGTGTGGCTTCTTTAAGAAGCAGCTAGAAGCTTCTTAGGGGTCCAACAAAGCAAATACCAGCTGGGCTCCCAAGGCCAAACTCCCAAACCTTGTTGCTGACAAGCAACAAGACCAATCTGGACACATTCCTATGTGATCACTCTAGATGATCCTGCTCGGGCAGGTGTGTTGGACTGAATGATCTTTCAAGGTCCCTTCCAGCTCCTAATATTCTGTGATTCTGTGACAAGGCCGGCCGGGCCAATCAGTGTCAGTCAGAGGCCTCTGGGAATCACATTTCAGAGATAGAAAAACACAAACAGCCACATTTTGCCATGGGAGAAAGAAGTGAGAAGATGTAAGAAACTTTGCAGGCACCAAGGTCACTGAAGAAGGGGGAGAGGAGGCGCTGAGAGAGGATTCCCTGCAGCCCATGGAGGACCAAGAGACCCCACTTGCAGCCCATGGAAACGCACCTGGGCCAGGCAGGAGCCCACCATGGAGCAGGTGGAGGAATATGGAAGAATTTGGGGCCTACATTGGTGCAAGCCCCTGACAGAACCTGCAGCCCATGGAGAGCAATAGTCAGAGAGAGATGGAGGCCCACGCCATAGCAGGTTTGCTGGGCGGGGGGAGCTTGTGACTCTGTGGGGGACCAGGCTGGGGACAGCAGTCTGGGACTGAGAGACATTTTATGAGTTTATAGAAGTGACCCACACTGGAGCAGCTGGTGAAGAGCCAAGGCCCTGTGGGAGAAGACTCACATGGAAAAGATTGTGGAGGACTGTCTCCCATGGGTGGGTCCCCACGGTGGCACAGAAAAAGAGTGAGAAATCCACCCCCCGCAAAGGAAAACTCAATGAGGAACTAACCGTTCAAGACTGAAGCCTCCATTCCCTATTTCCTTCCTTTCCCGTGTCATCCTGCAGAGGAGAAAATAATGAATAAAGTGAAGTCTGCACAGAAGGGAGGGGTGGGGGTGGTGTTTTAAGAGCTGTTTGTACTTCTTAGTACCTGACTCCGGTTTCTCTGTGTGTGTAATGTAATAAATTAGAGAGTTCTCTCTCCTTTCTTTTGTGTTGAGTCTTTTTTTGTCCGTGATGCTAATTGTAGAATGATCTCTTCCTGTTCTTATCTTGACTCCAAAGCCTCTCAATATGTATATTCTCCCCTGTCCAGCTAAGAGGAGAATGATAGAATGAATTTGGTGGGATTATGGCCTCCAGACAGGGTCAAACCGCCACAGCACACTATCCATTAAGTCAGAAGCACTATTCCACTTGTCCTATCTTCTGCAGCCATACAAATCCCTTTATCAGACAAAATATGATAGAGCACTTCTTCAGCTATCCATCTCTCACGACTCCTCTCAGTAAATCCCACAACATATCACAGCCTTTAAAACTCCTTTCACAATTCTCTTGTGAAATATGAGAATCATACGAAGAGAAGCCAAAGACATACGTGTGTTTTAGGCCTACTTGTCTGTATGCAGCAGACCAGATTCCTACCGGTTTGTACCTAAATATCAGTCCTGATACACAGTTATCATAGTCACATAGCCAAGGTGATTTATCTCAATAATGAAGACAAAGTATTCTGTTTTTTCAATAAAATAGCACATTTTGACCCACCACTTTTAGCTGAAACTGTAGATTTTTTAATTTTTTTTTTTTGCTATTCTTTCTTTTCAGCAAGTTATGCACTGCTTTTAGGGGTACCAGGGCTCAAAAAAGTATTCTTTGGATAGAGTCTCCTAGTAGAGCAGAAATTTTAAAATTAAATTAAATAAAATTAAAAAAGCAATTGCTTATTTGCTGGGAATCAGAAAATTGCCATAAATTGTTCATATTATTTTTGTATTGCATACAGATAATGCTTATAAGACCATGATATACACCTCTTATAGATCTCAGTTATCACTGAAAAGAAGATCAAACAAATACATAGGATTCACTTGCTTATTCTACTACACTCCTATAGTGATATTATCAAATTGTGAGATCAGCATAAAGATCCTTGTCCTCCATACTGACCCCTTCCTGGGGCAAAGGAATGATATACTTCCAACTGCCCTGAAACCCTCAAAAATTATAACAAAAACCACAAAGGAATAAAAAAATAATGGCATCTCTACTACCTACTAAAATTGAGAACAATAACGAGGGAAAGTAAGGAAAAAACTTCATCTTTGTGGATCACACTCTAATTGCAGGAGATTAAGAGCCTGGAGCATCTCTCCTATGAGGAAAGGCTAAGTGAGCTGGGCCTGTTCAGCCTGGAGAAGACAGAGGGGATCTCATCAATGTTTATAAATACTTGAAACATGGGAGACGAAGGGAGATGGCCAACCTCTTGTCAGTGGTCTGTGGGGACAGGACAAGGGGCAATGGTCACAAGTTGGACCACAGGAAGGTTGGCACCAGTGTGATAAAGCACTAGGAACAGGCTTCCCAGGGGGGTTGTGGAGTCTCCTTCTCTGAAGATATTCAAGTGATTTTTTAAAAAAGAGATTGTAGTTTGGCTGTTAGTAAGGGGCTTCAAACCCTCAGATTCTTTCAAAAGCATGGCTCCCAGCAGGCAGGAAAACTTCCCCAAGTGAAGACAATTTGGTTCATTTGTCCAAATAGCTGCTGTATCCACACTCAAGGTTGCTAAGGAGGGAAAACATTGGATGTTATGAAGAGGTTCTTTATTGAGAGGGTGGTCAGGCACTGGAACAGGCTCCCCAGGGAAGTGGTCACAGCACCCAGCTTGGCTGACTTCAAGAAGCATCTGGACAATTCCTTCAGTCCTGTGCTCTGACTTAGCTGGCCCTGGGTGGAGCCAGGAGTTGGACTCAATGATCCTTATGCAACCCTTCCAACCCAGGAGATTCTGTGATTCTACGAAAAGTCAACCATTGCTTCTTGCCCCTCTCATCACTGTGACCTTCCTCCATTCTGTTGTCTTATTGGAGCTGAAATTATCCAATTTGAGCCAAAGCAAGGGAATAAAGATTTCAATCATTTTATTCTTGTGGACCATAAGTGATGCTACTTCATTGTAACTAGAAAGGCTGCAGTCTCTACCCAGAGTTTGGAGGAGGTCTATGTTACAGCTGTGCATTGCTCACACCTTTATTTAACTTTTTATAAACCAGACCTAGTGGAAACAAGGACAATTCCTCTGGACCCAGGCTACAAGCCAACTCCTTCACCGTTGCCTATTGTTGTGCACTCTTTGTGCTTTTTATTCACAATCTTGCCAAAAAAGTATTTGCACAGAATTTTTCATACTTATATAGTTCAGCCATTTAAATCCTTGGTAAAAGAAATCAGTGTTCCCAACTTCCTTAAGTCATTATGTTTCACATGCAAAGTATGTCTGTTTCAGTAGTATTTCCTAAGAACAGTAGCTATCAACCAATTTACACGCACATCCATCACTGGTGGGTGGGTGTGTCACACACCAACAGTATTTCTCCACTGTCTTTAATTCAGATTTATAATAGAATTTTTTGAAAATAAACACAGGTAAGCAAAATACTGCAAGGAGTTTAATTTTCCATAAGGGGAAATAGATGTCAAATTGTGACGGAACCCCAGGGGCCACAAAGACTAAATTTTAAGTCCCCAGATATTCTCTGGTAAGTCTACTAAATATTTTTTTTCCCTGCTAGGGGGATTACAGATGAATTGCTGCATCGGCAAAATCCAAAGTCTGTTGGTACTACAAAATTATTTCTACCTGGGTCTAAACTTTATGGTAGTTTGCTTCCCACTTACAGAAAGCCATAAATTATTTACATATCTTTGAGTATAAGTCTGTTATGAAGACATTAACTGTTCTCTTACCTTCAGGACTCATTAGCAATAGAAACAAGCCTGATGCTGTTTGCCACTAGCCTGTGCTCATAAGGAAGGTGTTCCACTCCATCTTCATCAAGGTGGCCCTGCGCTAGACTCTCAAGTAGTCTGGTCATACAGGGCTAAATGATATAACCAGCTTCTCCACGGTCTGTCTGTTTTGTTATGAAAAAGGTGGCTGTCTGGCTGTCCCAGAAAAGTCCTCAGGCCTAGAAAAACATTAGTGTGGAGACAAAAGCCAGGCACCCTCCTTCCCAAGCAATGGGTGTTACCTGCCAGCATGTGGGGACCTCTGTAGGGCTCATAAAGCTGTCCCTGTGCACAGTCAAAACTCTCCCTATTTGCTGTGCATCACATCAGCTATTCATGCTCATGAAAATAAAAGTCTCCTAGTCTCGGGGAGGGTTAATGGGAAGTCCCAGGAAAGCCAAGAAGTACAGATGAGGGATGAAAGCAAGATGTGGGATGTGGGACTTGCTTCCTTGAAGATCCCAAGCACGCAATCGAGCAGGACACCCTCTTTTCCTGGGCTTGGCCATATTCCACACAAATACCTCATCAGTGAGAGAGGCCATCACTGTGTTCAATTGGAGCAATTTAAATGAGGATTATATGGGTATCCTGAACTGCTGTGCTTTGGCTATGCCAAGGATTGCACAAATAGACAAGCTTTTATACTTATAAATTTTCTATTTGTATATGTATATGCGTACAGCTATTCTCCCAGAAGGTAAAACCAATTTTCTGCACTGAGAAAACAGATCACAGTGACTTGCTTTTAGCTAGTTAAGCAGCTTGCAACAGAGAAATCAATGGAAATGGAACATTGTTTCACTCTCCAATTGGTGTCCTTAGATACAAGACTCTCTCCAAATACAAGTGATATATCTGCTAAAATTAGGATATTAGTTCTAATTACTGGGTACACAAAAATTCTCAAAATTCTGGAGCTGAACTCATAATGTTGCTATGGAAATAAGCTTAATTACTACAGAGTAGCTAACAAACTTCTCAGTGCTCCTATCTGTGTAAGCTATCTGTGCTCCTGAAAGTTTCTGGTGTTTTACCTCCCTCAAATAGGGCTAAATATCTCTAGTATTAACAGTAATTAAATTCAGACATTCCAAGTCTGAAGCTATTCTAAGAACAGCCCAAGAGGTGTTAATGCAAGGGAAATGCAAAGAGCAGTCCTTCGATCTAAATATTCTAAACAATTAAACCCACATTTTTATCAACACACTTCTTCAAACACAACAGGCAATGCTAATTCCCTAAATACAAACTGATGACTGCACACTCTTCCTGCGCTTCTCCACCTCAAACGGAAACCATGTAGGAGAGGCTTTTCCTGCTCTTCCCAGACTTTGGTTACTGATTACTCGTTATGAATACGTACATATGCATATGAATAGATGCATGTATACTAATACATGCACACAAAATGCCATTCACAAAAAGACTTGCATGCTTTGCTTTCCCATGGTGCAAACTGCCATGCACAAGCTCAGGTGCTGAGGAACAGGGAAGGTCCCAAGGCACAGGACAGGCAGATGGTGTGATGTTCCGGTGTGCCCCTGACTCTGCATACTGGATACAATAGGGTAAGGGCTCCAGAGGGCATAGGCTGACTTTTCTGGAATTGGAGGAACAGATGATAGGTGGGAGCCCTGGATTCAGTCCAGGGACCATCTGACTGCAGGAGCTGAGGCAGAGCTGGTCCTACAGGTCTTGCAATCATCAATGCGGGGGCACGCTACCTCCCATCACTTCGTGAAGGGGCTCGCATTCATTGCACATGTCACTCAACCTGCCTGAAGGATTCCAGTGCCTCAGCCAAGCCAGGACAGTAGCAAACGATGAACATGACCGACGGCTAACAGGCACACAGGTAGCAGAATGCAAACAGTCAAAGTGAACCCTACAAATATCCAGGGGCTGAAAATATTTTATTTCCAGCATGCAGAATCAGTCTGCAAATTTTTCACCTACAGAAAAAAAAATTCTATTTTATCCAGCAGTTTATACACCATGAATAATTCAAGCAGTCCTAATAAAGAGCTGAAACCAGAAAATTCACAAGAAGCACGTTTTACCTGATTCCTTGTTGGTAGGCTGCAATATAAACCTGCTTACACCCAATCTTACAAATGTCACCCTGTTGACTTTGATTTAATTACACCAAATTTATACAAGCCTGAAAGCAAAATAATTTAATTTCCCAAAGGATAAAAGTACTATTCAGTTCAGAAACATTAAGTTTTTAATGGATTCTTCATCCTTATTATTTTCCAAAGGTTTTCTTGAATCTGTTTAAAATCATGCATACTTGATAAATTGCACACGGTAATAACTCAAAGTTAATTGACCTCAGAACAGTTTTACAACAACAGCAACAAAATGCCTCTGAATTTCTAACACTCTGAACCTGCATTCTAGATTTTATAAAACATTTTCAAATTGGTTTAGCATCAAGGAACTGTGTCTGCTAGTTAGTACATTTTTTTTTCCTTGATGAAATTGCAGAAGGTACATCAGTTCTTGGATTCACAGAATGTAAGCCCAGAGGAATAAACCAATTATCTAGTCTGACCTCTGTATATCATGGGTTATTAAATGCAATTCATTAGTCCCTTTATCGAGCCACAGAAGCAGTGACTTACTTCCAGCTGGAATTTCAATGGTATCAGCTTTCAACTATTAGTCCTTGACAATCCTTTCTCTTCGCTACTCCTTTACTGTCACTGCTCCTTTTTGGGGAAGTTTATATATGACAAAGTCACCTCAGTCTTTCTTTGAGGTGTTCAGCACCTGTCACTATTTTCTTCCCTTATTTCCATGGTTCTTCCCTGCACCTTCTTCAGTTTTCAATGTAATTTTTAAAACAAGGATATAAACTGACAGAAAGGCAAGAATCATCCATTTTATGCTACCCTGTGGTTTATACACCAAAAACTGCAACCAGCTTTTGAATATAGCCTCACTAGATGCCTCAGCTTTACACCATAATTTTGGAGGCAAGAAAAGTAGCATCACACAGAACTTTTTTCTGTAGCCAGGTGCATTGCTTCAGGCTAACTTGGCCGCATTGAAAGTTCCTATTCCTCCACCTAGGACTTCCTAAATGAAACGCAGTGTGGTAAGTTCCACTGAAGCCATTATCGAGTATCCCATATGGATGTTGGATCTATGTGATAGGAAGCAGACTCCAGAAAGATGTCTGTAGAGTTTACCTTCCCATAGTTTTTAGCAGTACAACTGCTGGCAGCAATGGAAAGAGCAGGCACTCCTCAAGGAGTTCAACAGTGCTAGCAGCTGTCTGCAGCAGAGCACTTCCTTGTAATAAATTCCCTTGTTTGTCCCAGAAAGGGACATATACACTGCACAAGGGGAAGAAACAAAGCTGATGTGACCTGCATAACCCTAGCCGCTGCTCCTGGGGTCCTCGGGTGGCACGTGGCTCTCTGCAGCTTGCTGCCTGATGATAAATGGTCACGAGAAAGACAGCTGGTGAACTGGCACACCAACAGTCAGAAGAGGCAGAAGGCAGGTTTAAAACACACAGTGCGATGCTGGGATCTTGAGGTTAACTGTCCATAAGCTACTTCTGGAATCTCTTGAGGGACTTGGAAGCTTATTATTTATTAGCTTATTTCTTATTAATGTGATGCTCTGCTAATACAGCTTAGTTACCTACAGGATTGGCTGTGGTGGGGATATGCCAGCACATCCTCAGTGACAGCTCAGGGAAAGCTGAGCCCTCTCATAGGTATTAGAACAACTAGTGCCCCAGGTAAGCAAGTGGCAGGAAAACTCATCCCTGAAGGAAGCAAATACCACACGACCTCCCGGCAGGTCTGCACAGAGCTCTCCAAAGGCTCCCCAGCTGCATGGCTGTAAGAAAAGGCAACATACTTTTCTCACTGGTCCCTAATACACTGAGCCCACAGCAAGTCCTCTGTGCCAGCTTCTGAGACATGTTTGAAGCAATGTTTATAATCTGCAGGTTTTATGAGGAGAGGCTATGGGAGCTGGGACTGTTCAGCCTGGAGAAGGAGGCTGAGAGGAGACCCTATTGCTTTCTATCACTACCTGAAAGAAAGTTGTAGTGATGCTGGTTTGGCCTCTTCTCCCTAGTGACTAGTGATAGGAAAAGGGGAAATGGTCTCAAGTTGTGCCAGGGGAAGTTAAGATTGGATATTACGAAAAATTTCTTTACCACAGGAGTGGTGAAGCATTAGACCAGGCTGCCCAGGGAGGTGGTAGAGTTGCTGTCCCTGGGGGCGTTTAAAAAACAGGTAGACAAGGCACATTGGGAGATGTTTTAGTGGTTACGTTGGTGTAGAGCTAATGGTTGGACCTGATGATCTTGAAGGTCGTTTCCAATCTTGATGATTGAGTCTATTCTGTGATGATCACAGTATACACAGGTACATCTCTTGGCCCAGGTGTGAGACATGCACACCAGCTCCAGGGACAGGGCAGAGGCAGTGGGACTGTGCCTGGTCAGGAGGAGAAGCACTGCCATGCTCTATCCACAGCAGCACCCACCCTGCACTGCACCCCAGTCCTTTGGCCTCCAACTTTCAGAGCCTAAACTCTCCTGACACACATAAGGGCACCTTCAACCCTCACACACATTAATTTGTGTAACTTCTCGCAGCAAATCAGTATACCCCATGCCTTCCCAGCAGTTAATCATTTTGGTTTGGGCCATGCACATCTCCTTCCATTCTGGTACTGCTTTCCAGCCATCTATTGCCCACACAGACCTCCCCTCAGCATAAGTTCCCACAAAAGCAGCAGCCACCCAGGGTCTGCTCTCCTGCTGCCTGCCCTTTTACCCTCCCATGGATGTGCAGCATCTCTACTTGCTCCTTCCTCCTTAAAAACAACCGAGACTGCTCAGCTCCCCACACTACTCAATAAGTGATGGCACTGTTCCACATTCATCCTCGACACTGTCTCCAGGGACAGCACAGCTTCTTGCACAGCGCCTACTCACACAAGTCGCATCTCTGCCTCCTCTGGGCACTCTCTTTCTCCCACCTAATTATGCTTTCCCAGGAAAAAGAAAAAAAAAATCACTGCAGCAAGGCAACTGCAAAGTAACACAATGAATACAGGCTGAGAAGGGAATATGGGGAGTAAAACTGTGTCTTTAACCTTATTCTTGACACATATTTGGCTTTGAGTGCTCCACTATGCAACTTTAATAGAGTTTTCCTGCAGTGGGGTTACACAGATCTGTGCAAGTGCCTGCAGTGTCAGCAGGCTCAGGGGACTATAAAGTGCATCTGCTTGGAGACTATTTTACAGGACGTATCTGGGGTTCTGACCTCCCCACTGATGGGTCTCCAGTCTTCCATGGCTCCTCTGAACTCCCTGCATGTAGCTGAGTTTATTTACTCTGAGGACATTGATGCCCACTAGAAAAGAGGGTGCTGCTACAAGAAGAAAGTCTGTTGGCCATGACCTTGCACTCCCTGAAACGTTTGGAAAGCTTTCCAAGGCAGCTTGCAGGTGGGCACTGGATCAGGTGGGTAATTAAGAAATCCACTTTGCATGCATGCCTGATTCATATGGAGATTGACAGTAGGGTTTTTTGCTCTGTACAAACATCATCTGGTTTTCAAACAATCATTCATACAACTTCCCCAAAACCTGAAGCACACTGAACCCTCTGCTCTATGAGCACAATCAGGTTTAAAGTTCCATATGAGCACTGCCTTCCCAAGGAAGCATTTAAAAAGTTACTTTAAATACAAACATTTGTCACCTTCCTCCCTCTCAAAGATATTAAGTGGATCTGTAGAACTTCTAAAATCACGTTGCCATCTTTGAACATAATCCATGTTTGGGATCTCACCCAGAAAGGCAGCTGTTTCACCAAGCTCTGGCCACCTAATTCCAGGAAACTAATGAAAACTACTTTGCGATCTTATCTATAGTTATTGCCCCCCTATACCCTTTATAATAGGCATATTTATAATACATGGGAACATATATTAATCTAGTTAGTAGTCAGTCAGACAAAAAAGCAGCAGCATGGCATAAAGTCACAGCAGATTTTAGCTTGTGCCTTTTCCAGGGAATAATAGCTACCTCGCTCTGCAAGTGATGGATTATGCACACACACAAAACACACAGACCCCTGTGCTAAGTGAGTCGTCCAATTTTCTAAAAAAATGTGGGCATCACCTCAGGCTAATTTTCCCCTCTGTCTCCCAGCTAAAGGCAGTACTGAGCAGAATATATGGTACTGGAAACTTTTCCATTCTGAATAACTGATGTGAATGCATTTGAATCATACCCTGACCTTTATACATCCCCAAATCTGAGGCAAATTTCACTGAATGTACAGTTACTACATTCCCCTTTAAAAATGCTTCCTAGGTGAATTTTCAAGGTCTTTAACGTGAGCATAATTTGATGATTCCTTGGTTACCTTCTGATTCAGACTCATAACAGCATTTCCATTACCACCTCAACAGCAGGTAGAGATTGCAAATGTTATTAATAGCACAACAACCCCCTATATGAGGAAGGGACAAATATATTCTGCCATAATTCATCCAAGCTTGACAAATAATACCAGTTAACTGTAGCAAAATTTACATGTCATCCAAGTGCAAAGTACTTAATTTCTTGTGCTATTAAAGCACACAGTGCAGTGGTTCAGGAGAAGCATTCCCCACCAGTGCAAGAAGTTGGGTAAGCGGGAAGCTGAAGACTTTCCTGAGGAGGTTGCATTAGTGGCACAGAGCACTGCTGTTCTGAGATGGAGAGGCTGCTGCGGAAAGAGAAAGGACAGAGTTGTGATGGAGGTGAAAGCATATCCTCACTAACCAGGGCTCAAAGTCCCTGGAGACAGGGTAGTCGAGGCAGAGAGAATCATCATTTGATCAATTTTGACTAAGAGTGATCTTTCAGAATCTGAACTGATCGCCATGTTAACTGATGGTCAAATTAAGGTCTCTGCACAGCCACCCAGAAATCCAGAATGGATGTACAGACACCTGTGCCCCACAGCAAATGTGCAGACACCCCTGAGAGCTGGGGTGGTAACAGCCTGTTGGAAACTGAGGCCAACTAAGGTCAGCTATGAACATTCAGGGTGCTCCAAATGCCAAAACATTAGAGGACATGCTTGGGCAAATCAAGACATACAGAGAACTACATAATATCTAGTAGTCAGATCTCTTTGTTTCTTCACAATGCAGAGAGGGCCACAGAGTAGCCTGACACATCATCTTTAAATTCAGTCCTTGTCTGTCTTATTTACTTGAAAGACCCTCTCGATGAGTGGGGAACAAGGAGAACTATAGCATCCATAACAGTGACCTGTGCTTGAGGAAAAGAAATTATTTTGATTAAATGGGTTGAAACTGTTTTTCTGCAATGGCAATATCTGTTTTGTATGGATAACACAAATAGCTGGGAGAAAATATATACTTATTAAGGATGAAAACTTTCCAGGCTTTCAATTAAGGGAAGAAAAATAACCCTGGCTGTTCACATCTAAGTCCTCTGAGAGATTCCAAAGAGGGTGAAAAAGGACAGGACATGTCCATTATTTTTCTGTATAAAGAAATGGAACAAAAAAAACCCCTAAATATCTTTCAAGTGATGCTTAATAAGCATGATGACACAAAAGCAATTAAAATTGTTACTTTTCAGCTCCTCTAGTCACTACCTTGCTGTACAAGCAGCTTTTACAGGAGCATGCCAAGGATGCAGAGCCTACAGCTCTTCCCCTGGATGCCCCACACAGGGTAAGGGACACAGCCCCTCTCCATGCACATCCTCAGGTGCCTCCTCTTGCTCTCCTCCACCCCTTCACTGCTCTCCTGGAGCAGAAGAAGAATCACTTGACCAAGAGGTCTGACTTTGATGCCTGAGGTGGCCCCTCTGGCAGAGCAGCTGCTGTCAGGGCCCTTCAGATCAAAGCACAGCTTCCATATGCCACCAATGCCACCACAACATGCTTGCTTCAACCAAGCAGCACATCCAGGTCAGTGCTTGCTGCTCCTTACCTTCCAACAGCAGTCAGGCCAGCACACTCTTGGAAAGCAAAAGCATTTTCTTTACCTAATAGCTCTAAGTCAATGATTAGTCATCTGGTTTACCCAAGTAAAGCTAGAAGGATCTCTGTGTGTACACCTGACATTGTCGATTTTGTTGCTAGAGTTGCCGCCATGATTTTCCTTCCTATGCAGAGATCAGAAATGCAAATAAAGGAAGATGTTAGTAAGAAATCTAGAAGATGTTGCAGTGAGTTTTGTTAAAAGCAGATCACAAACTACATTAGTGGCTCACTGCTTTCATTACAAATGTTTCACTGCAGGAATTCATGACCTTCAATTATTCAAATGAGGGCTACAGTGCTAGAAGAGAACTGATGTCCAAAGCACGTTTACAACTTCATTTTCAAGATGCAAGGAGATGGCAGACACCAGGATTGCAGGGGCAATGCCTCCATTGCCCCTCTCAACCTTCAGGTATCTTGAGACCTTTTAGCACAGGGGCACTGGGCTCTGCACAGACCCCCTCTTTGGGCCCCTAGGTACCACCATAGCGTGTTAGCAGAACAACTACTCTCACCCCTTCAATGACTCAAGACAGGACCTTTTACCCTTCTAGGATGTACATTACCACTGTCAAGTGGGCATAATGACACCCAGTTCTATATTAAGAAAAAGAATTACATAAATGTTAATCAATTCTTATCAATACAGGGTGCCATGTCTGAAACTAGCTGCTAGCAGCAAAAGGACAGCAAGAGAGCTGAGATTCTCCAGTAAGTATTAAAAGTACAATGGGAAAACCACTGGCCTCAAAATTTCCCTCACATTTAAAAGCAGGCTGATGCTGAGGAGCTCTGCAATCAGCAGGTACCAACCTGGATCAGCAGGTGAAAAGGGGGTGTGTTTCCAATACTATTCACAGAACCATTTTAATTAAACTCGATCCCTGAGTCCAGTTTTCCAACCTGTACTCACAAGACCACTCACAACCCCATGTCAGGACAGGTCTGTATGTGCTCTCCCTGTATTTCCAGAACCCATAATAATAATTTTATTATTCAGTTGAGGAAATGTGATGTGGCCTAAAAGCAACTGACAGAAATATACAGTCAATAAGATGCGTATTTTAAAGCTACCATTAGCAGAGTAAGTCCAAAAATACTCAGAGGAGGAACACATAGCACCCAGACACTCACTATATACTCCACACAGCACATCAATGGACAAAAAACCCATCTTAGCCAATACAACAAATTGGATGTGGCTCCTTGCGCCTTTCATGGACCCCCAGCTGCCATCTGTATGTTTCCATATTCATCCATCATTATCACACACTTATGGTAATTGTCACAAGCTTCATCAGGCCACCCCTCACAGCAGGCCCAGACTGTCTTCACACACACAAAAAAAAAAATCAATGGCAAAACGGGAGTCCCAGTGGACTGAGTCTGTTATTTCCAGTGCTGTGGACAGTACTTCCCCTCCCTCCATAGATTAAGCAGCAAATGAATAAGGACTAAAATGTTCAGAAAATAAAAGCAGTACTTAGGAGAATATTTTTAAGAGCACCAAAGCATTGCCTGATTTGGCCTTTTTATTTTTTGTATAATTACCTTATTTTAAACACCCCAAATTTTACAGAAAACCAGATTATTGTATTTTGCAAGTGTAGAAGCATCCTTTTCCACCTTCAAAACAGTTTTGAACATTCTAGAAAATTAAAATTTCACTTAAACTTTTAAGTTTTGAGTTTGATCCATCAGCATTTTCTAAGGAAAAAAGAAAACACCTATGCCAAAAAAATCATGGTCAGCTCCTGTAAAGATATGCTTTTAAAGATTCCCAGCTGGGTTGGCAGGAGGCATGAAATATTAAATGCTTTAAAAAGGAGATAAGCCTAACTACCTTTCTGTGCACTCAAAAAGACCTTCCAATTTTTTCCCCTTTCTTACCTCAAAATCCAGAAATATATAGACTGCAAAATTAGAATTAACTATAAGTTAACACCTTAATTCCAGTTTATTGCTATGTAATGCAGCTGTATCCTCTAAAAAAAAAATCACAAATCTTTAACGAGTCAGCATTAGCTGTGAAGTTTTATTAATGCTCAAATCATTTGCCACTTTAAATTAGGTAGTAAATGAGATCAGATGAGGGGTTTGGGATTTTATTTTCTTCATTCTCTGCTTGATCATTTTCGTGCATTTTTGAAATCAATTTTCTAGATCTCTAAGAGGTCGCAGGTAAAATAGTGTCAAGATCCAACAAACAAAACATTATAGGAAACAGAGACACAGCTTATATCTTACGATAAATCCTTAACTGTGCATCCCAAACATGAGTAAGTGCCAATCAGTTTTCTTCTACAAGATACAATTTCATCCACTCCATTGACCTGAACCACAGAAACAATCATCAGTATTTTACCCTGACACCCAGACATCCATTACCCTCTTCTCCCAAGCAAGGATTGTCCTGAATCAATTAATCTGAATTTACTTATGTGCTTTCCTATCTATAACAGCACTGATTTACTAAATCACTTTGGAAAGGAAATCTTGATCTTAAACACAGAACTTAAACATGTGAGCTGGCAGAATTCACCAGTGACACGTAGATATTCCCCAGTCAGAGGAAACAGGCTTTTATTCAGCTCAGGTTTATTTCTGGAAGTGTTTCCCTTGCACACAGGCTGCTTAGCTCTGCTGAAGTATGTGTGTGCACAGAACATCTCAGTAATAAAATGTGTTCCTACAAACCAAAGTGTTTCAGTTCCTGGCTCTGGCCAGGAGCTACACACCTCACGCACCTCAGTGGGGCTGATCCACTGTTCCAAATGGAAGATTTGCAGCTGACTGGAAGAAAAGCTCAAGACATGCTTATTCAAAAGAAAACCTTTACACCCTATAGTTTGATAATAAAAAACACTCATGTAAATAGAAGTGGCCTAACATAGGTATCAAACTATTTTTACTGTTTCCATACCAGGTCAAAGATAGGCATAGCCCAACATCAAGGATCAGCACTCTATGAACCAAAAGGAGCTGGGGGCTTAGCAAATCCTCCTGATTTGCCATGGCAAGTGCAGCTCTAAATTTGGGTGAACACAACGAGTATGAGCAAGACTGATTTAGGAAAAAAAAAACCAAACACATCCCTGAGGAGCAGCAACAAATTGCTGAATTTTATGTTAGTGTTTTTTCTTAAAGGACTTGCCTCCAGGAGGCATGAGATTAAGTAAGAACGAAAGCTTTCACTTAAAAGAAATGTTTCTAGCCTCCATGGCTGCAAAGAAAAGCTCCCCAGGGTTCTGAAACGCACTTGATTCAGCATGTCACCATCCTACAAATAAAAATTTTTAGGCTAATATCACAGCCTAGTTTAAAAATGAGATTTTACTACGATTTAATCCCACACTTTGAGCTAGGGTGGGGGTTTTCTTAACCTCTTTGGGTGTCTATGATACATATTCTTTACTGCAAAGACTCAATTTTTGGTTTCTGTTGTCAGTGGAATCTGGGACCTTAGTACCCAATGTTTTGCTGCAGGAAGGACCACACCAGGCCCTGCAGGACTTGCAGAAAATGACAAGATCTGCTCAAATTACTATTACCCGGATGGAAGAAAGTGGCAGCTTGTAGCCATTCACTGACATAAGAAAAACCTTCTGAAAGCTTGCTTTTTTTTTTTAAACAAAAGTTTTAGGTCAAAATTTGTGAAGAGTGAGAACTCTGTGGGGACTACTTCTTCAGCTCAGCCAAGGTATACAACCTTCCAAAACATAAAAGCCAATGCTAAAATATCACTACAGCTAAAGCCAGGTTTCCCTTTAACTGGAACTTGTATCATCCTGTTCACAGAATCACAGAATTTTAGGAGTTGGAAGGGACCTTGAAAGATCATCCAGTCCAACCACCCTGCCCAAGCAGGATCACCTAGATTAGATCACAGGAATGCGGTCCAGATTGGTCTTGAATGTCTCCAGAGAAGGAGACTCCACAACCTCTCTGGGCAGCCTGTTCCAGTGATCTGTCACCCTCATAGTAGTTTTTCCTTACGTTCACACGGAACTTCCTATGCTCCAGCTTGGAACTATTGCTCCTTGTCCTATCATTGTCTCCATCCTCCTGATACTCATCTTTTACAAATTTATAAATATTAATGAAGTCACCCTCACTCTCCTCCAGCTAAAGAGACCCAGCTCCCTCAGCCTTTCCTCATAAGGAAGGCATTCCACTCCATCTTGGTAGCCCTGCACCAGACTCTTTCAAGGATTTCCGTCCTTCAAATGAGCACAAGGCACCTTTATTTCACAAGGCACCTTTATTTCACACTATCCAGTTATGATCGATCCCCAATTTCACAGTAAAATAACTCAGAAAAGTCAAAGATATTGAGCCACTCCGATTATTTTTAATATAATCGTCATGTTTGATTTTGGCAAAAACAAAAGTTATTTTTGTTCAAATTTTCCACTCTGGCCAAAAAATCTGAAATACTGCAACACACTAACAAGCTCCTCGTACATTCTGTGCAGAAGAGAATTTTAGAGCAATTGACTTTGTTTAGAAATCCACAGTAAGATCTAGAGGAGCATGAACAGACACCCAATTTCTCTCCAATTGGAATTAGCATCAGTATTAAAGAGTAAAGTGATCCAAGAAGCCCTGAACAACCCAGGTAAAGGCAACAGCCCCCCATGCAACACTTGGTTTTCTGCTAAACACTTTGAATGCTCATAATCCTGCTCTGTTAGTCCAGAGAAACTGGGAGCAGAGAAGAACAGAATTCCCTGTGACTGTTGCTCAGAAATGAATGGTGATGCTAAATAGCAGCTTAGCAAATTATGCAGAGAATAAGTATACATTCAAAACAACCCCCTAATAAGCAATGCCCAGAATACTCCATAGAACAGCCTTTAAGTAGGATATGCTAACTGCTGTGCTACCCAATCGCCTGATATAAGCTCATCAAAAGAAGTAAGATAAACCTTACCATTCTTTTCAACCCAATACAGTCAATACAGGAAATAAATCTTAAATGGGAAGCATTTTAAACTGTATATGGAAAGAAAAAAAACAAACCCAGAACTTCAAATACTTCATAGAAGGTCTGAGATGTTTTTTGTTGTAGGTCTATAGCCAGTTGCTAAGTAATATTATAAGGACCAAACTCCCCATCACTAAAGAGTATGTGTGGGACCCCCACCCAGCCTGCCCTTTGTTCACACCACATAAACACAGCACTCCTCTCCCAGATACAACACTTACCAGCTTCCAAGCACGACTACACGTCTCCTTCAACAGCCTCCACATTAAAAGAAAAAAATTAACCCCCCCAACCCCCCTTTTGCAGCTGTGTGGACCATGTGAGAAAACAGAGCCGTGTTTTCTTCAAGCAGCAATAGCAGTAAAGAAGCTGCTGGGTGCAGCCAGCAGCAACCACTAGCAACCCTGCTCAGCTCACTGTTTAACAGAACTGAAATGCAGAGAGCACATGTGTCTACCCTGTGAAGGCAGAAAGCATCTCCTTGCTAATTAGCATCAGAGCCTCCTACCCGGGGAGGCATTAAACTGCCCTGATCATGAAAATTTAAACATCACCAATTGAAACAGAAGCATTTGCTCTCAGAGTCAGGCTTTGGCACCATAACAGGAGATGGGAGACTTGATATCAAATAGTAATCTCAAGAAATTATGGAGGCAAACTCATTGCAAACCCCAGCTTAGCATGCAGAGCATTAAACTGGTGACAAGTCAAGGATTTTGTTCTCAGGTCTGTTGGTTAGAAGCAGTTTTGTGCATTCAGCAAAGAAATCAGAAGGGAATAGCAATTATGGCGAGCTGCAGCAGCTGAGCTTTTTAGACCATCATGCCAGTGCACCCCATTTCCCAGCAGGATGCTCCCATTGGGAAAACATGATATCTGCTTGACATTACTGTTCTTCTCACAGTGGTTCAATCAGGAGAATGTTTCTGAGCAAAACTGTAACGATCCGACAGAGAAATGTTCCACCCGTAGAGGGACAAGACGTTACCTCACCAGAGCCATCAGCTTTGGTGGATTTATTGCTTATTATCCCACAGTGGTTATTTTTCTTCCCAGTTTTAATTTTGTAGCACATAGTGGTTCCTTGATGCAAGAATAATTTGCATAACTAAGCAGAGACTCATTTTGAAGCTCACTGACAATAGCATCCAAAAGTCATGCTGTAAAGCACAATTGGGCTGGGAATGGCACATTAGGTTTCAGTCTTGCCATTAAATCTTAATACTTCCTGAGGGCAGCGTAATCTTAATTTTAGCCCATGTTTTTGCCACAGCATATCATTTCAGTACAAATCAGATTAAAACCTGCACAGATTTATCTGATCTGTTCCTCTGTCAAAGTTTCTAAATCCTGTTTTCTCTGGGAACCTAGGAGGGGAGAAAGAAGGCACAACACAGAAGCCAAAGTTTAAAACATATTGCTGTGGTTTTGTATTGATACAAAACGAAGTGCTAAGAAAGAAGAGTAAAATGCTTGCTGTTCTCCCAAAGATGCAGAATGATGGCTCTTGGCAACTACCCCACAAATTTCAGCTTGCTTCCTCACAGCCCCTCAAAATACATTGCCTGTTTTTGTTTCCATTCCGTTTGTTATTATTTAATTTCCCTGTGGAAATCCTGCAGGACACCACTGCATACTTTATCTGTGTAGATGGCTTTTTAAAAAAAAATCATTTTAAGAGAATACGCTGTCCCAAATTTATCCAGTTTTATTGTGGAAAGCAGGTCAATGATACAGGCTGATGTAGCAAAGCAGCAACTCCACACCAAGTTCTGTAGTTAAAAGTATGAAACAAGTACCTGCTGCACTCATTTAAAAACACTACACATGCATAATTGGGGATACAGTTTCTGGATTATGTTGGCTTTTATGTAGCTCTTCATTTGTGTTTAAAATCAGCCCTATGGTCTGTACACTTTCTTGTATATACATATATATATATCTTCTCTGATGGTCCTCAACAACATTTTCCTTGTGACCTTTTTCTTTTTAATTATTCAGTGTCATAATTAATAAACAGCTTAGAAAATGAAAATGTCATGGCTTAGTGCAGAATGCATCAGTTAATGAAGTAGGATGGAAGACAATTTAAAGGTACATTTCCCAGTGGCAGGAGAGCTGATCCTCTTCCACCTGGGATTCAAAGCAAAAAATAGTCCATTGATTTCAACAACAGTCAGTGGGCTTAAAAGTTTCTCATGATTTTACAAAGGTTTTTGTTTGTTAGGTTGTTGCCGCTCATAAACAGCAACAGAAAATGAAGCTTAAGTATCATTTAAGAGCTATAAAGTGTTCAAAGAGATTAAGTTTACTTAAAAAAAAATTCCTGGTCTCTCAAAAAAAGTTATAACAGTTTGATCCCAATATGCATCTGATCAAAACTACAAAACTCCCCCCCATAATGAAATATCTTGGAGAAGGAAACAGGCCAGTGGAATTAATGTACGGGGTTTTTCTTACTCTTTGACGTACTTGGTGTGGGCATAGTCAGGGAGGTGGATGTGTGCTTTGGAAATCTAAGGGTAGTCTGGGCTTTGCTTTATCAACTGGACTTGAAGAAATCACTCTGACTGAAGCAAGATACTCTGATCAGCTGGTCTCTATCATAGTTTCACTCCACATGCAAGAATGCAGTAATAATGCTTAAAGAAACATCCACAGAGCTATGAAAAAAAACTAGTACAGTCCAGAAAATCCCGATGTCCCCTTTCCAGAGGAAGAGGGAAACAAAGGAAGGTAAAAGTCGTCACCATTGTCCCTTTCAGCCTCTCTAGACTGGAGGCAGAGGTGGCTTTGTTTCCTGCTTGCTGTCCTCAAATCTATTTTCCTTGTAACTGTTCTCAGTCACCCATCAGAAAATAGGGATGGGGGGAGGTTTCCAGAAAAGGTGTCCTGATCCCAACCTGGGGACATGGACCTGCCATAGGAGCCAAAGCCCAGAAGATGCAAGTCTAAAACTCCATTTGCTTCCTAGGGACATCTGAAGCAGCACACATTAACTGTACATGTCACAAATCCACCATTTCTCACAATCATGGAATGTGACTGCTTGGAAGGGACCTATAAGGGTCATCTAGTCCACCCCCCCCCTGCAGTAAGCAGGGACATCTTCACTAGATAAGGTTGTTCACAGATTCATCAAGCCTGACCTTGAATGTCTCCAGGGATAGGGCTTCCACCACACCTTGAAAACCTGTTCCAGTGTCTCACCACACTCTTACTAAAGAACTTCAATAGAAAATTATGGATTATGTTAATGTGAAACAGCACAGCAAAGCAGGTGTTTCTTAGCAGTTGTATTCCTCTCTGTCTGAATTCCTGTGGACCATGTCCAATGTCCCAGTGCTACCCAAAATGAAAGTTTCCTTCTAGAAATTGGCCAGGCATCTTAGGCCCCACTGGAAAAAAAACCCAACTTTGTCTCAACTACTTATGTGCAACACCTTGAGACACGTATCGTCTACTTTTTTGTCATTCCAAAACACACCCCCATTTTCAGTTGCTCATAGGCAGACAGTCAATACAAATATATGGTAAGAAATGCACACACCCTCAAAGAGTTTACATGGGATGAGATAAAACAAAGCATTTGGGAAACTCCGAAGAGAACAGCAAAATGTTTCATCCCAAAAAGATTAAAAAATAGAATGAGGAAGGTGCCAACAACCTCCTGAGGCTTGAATTTACTGCTCTGTTTGCTAGCAAATACTCCTCTCTTTTAAGCCCCATCCTTCTAATCTGGAAAAAAAAAAAAAAGCCCAAAACCCACAAAAAATAAGGACGTATTAAAGTATTATGTGTTTGAAGAGAGTAGGCTGCAGGTTCACTTTATAAAATCCAGAATTTCTAAGGCAATGATGTGCTAAAATGTAATTCCCTGGGGCATCTATGAACACCAATGTTCTCAGGGCTAGGAAAGTAGAGGGAGAGTTCACACAACACACATTAGGTATGTGCAAAAGCATTTTCTGAGACAACAAAACGTATGTCATGTTTTAACGGAGGAAATATGGAATTAAAGCTGAAGTGGAAATTAAAAAAAATCTACCCTGACTATCCTAATGAGGGACAGATTAATTAAATACAGAAGCGTTAAACCTTGAAGGCATACTGATATCTGATTAGACAAAGTGTATTGATCAATAAATTCTGACATTAAAACCTGCATTGACTGCTGTCCTTCTGCTTACCCAGTCTAACATGACCTAAGAGACCCTTGTTTCTGTGAGAGTGGCTCTGTGCCGGGGCTCTGTCCCCAATTTCTGCTGTTTTCTTACCATATCCCATGGTGGGACTTCATGACATGATACTCCATAACAGTATACTTCTCATACCTCTGCTAAACATTGACCTTTCTTTCTCACTACAAGGACAACATCGATGTCCTGGAGCAGGTCCAGAGGAGGGCAACCAGGCTGGGGAAGGGTCTGGAGAACAAACCTTATGAGGAGCGGCTGAGGGAGCTGGGGGTGTTTAGTCTGGAGAAGAGGAGGCTGAGGTGAGACCTTATGACTGCCTACAATTACCTGAAACGAGGTTGTAGAGAGGTGGGTGATGGTCTCCTCTACCAAGTGATAGGAAATGGCCTCAAACTGCACCAGAACAGGTTCAGATTATATGTTAGAAAGAAATTCTTCACAGAAGGAATTGTTGGGATATGGAACAGGCTGCCTAGGGAAGTGGTTGAGTCACCATCCCTGAATGTATTTAAGAGACAGGTAAATGAGGAACGAGGATAAAAGAACAATGCATGGACTTGTGGGTGGATACTTCACACTGATCACTCTCATTGGCAGGACCCATAGTGGATCCAGGACTAGTGATGTCTCTCTTTATCTCCTTTTTATCAGTCTTTCCTACCGAAGTCTCTCTCTCCCTCCTCTACCTCAAAGCTGCTAAGTCATGCTTAGAGTACCTCGGTTCCTTATAAAGCCACATAGTTCAAACAGATCTAACTGTCAGCGTGCCAACGTTAATATTTCATCTGTGTTCTTATTAAAGTCCACTGTGTCACCCCACTTCAATTCACCAGTTCCATTTCTGGGAATTTGAGTCACCTGTCCCCCCTTTTGGTCAAGGACATGACACATTATTACCTGCCCACTCTGCTTCCATGTCTACCTCCACTAACCACTGAAGGCTGATCACAGAGATGGGTATATGATGCAGAATGAGGTGAGCTGCTGCAGGCATGTGGCATCTCGTTGCAGTGATGGGGCAGCCGCTGCCCCTTGCTGAGCCCTCAGAGCTGTCACAGCCCCTGCAGCTCTCATGCCAGGAGGGAAGCAGGGGTTTGGCTGCTTTCACATTTCAGTGTCTTGAATGACTAATGCCATTGGCCAGCTACTAGCTCAGTCTGGCACAGTCAAGGAGTTGATACTTTTCCAATATTAAGAGACACTACACTACAGGCTTATAACTTGAATGTCTCCTCCTCTTTCTCAGCACTACTGTTTATATTTTTCAGATAATTTTCCATGGATCTGTCTATTTTTGTCCTGAGCCTGACAGATAGGAAATCTAGTATTTCTAGTTCCCTAGCTATAAACTTCTCTGTCCTCACCAGAGCTTTCAGTGCCTCCCAGTCCAGCACTACCTTCAAATTCAACTGATTTTTGTATTCACAGATCATTAGTTACGACCAGACTCAACACCAATTCCCAGTGGAATCCAATGGACACTATGTCTCCATTTGAAGCATGAACACCTATCATTAGCATTCATGCTACATTCAGTAGGTTTGACATCTCTGGGGCTCAAGAAAATTTGGTGTGGTTAGCAAGACTGGGAGGCTATGCCATGAGCAGGGCCACACTTCACTAGCCCAGGTTGCCTAAAGCCCCATCCAACCTGGCCTTGAACACTGCCAGGGAGGGGGCAGCCACAGCTTTTCTGGGCAACCTTTGCAAGAGCAGAGACAGCCCCATGGCCTGCTCCAGCACTGCCCCTCCCACAGGACAAAGGCAACCTGCAGGATGTCTCCAGCTGTCTCACAACCATCTCCTACGCCACTGATGAAGAGGACTCTGCTTTAACGGGGCAGTTGGACAAAGTCACCTCCAGGCAATTCCTCTCAGCCAAAACTCTGCTGTGATCCTACAAGGAGCTGGGAATAAGCTCTGTGTTTGCCTGCTACAGCAAACAGCACTGCCTCATTTACTGTATGGGGAAGAAAGGGAGCTGGATCCAAGCCTCCTTCAGTGTGTGTAAACACACACGTATATATACACACACATAATGTTCTACACCCACAACCTGCAACCCATTGAGCAGGGAGGATGGGGGAAGGTAGCAACGGACTCCATATTAGATCTTAGGATCCATCAGACCCCAGGATGAAGAAACCTGGGTAAGCTACATAGCACACTGTTGCCAGATAATGACAAAGACCACCTTAATGTATTAAAATTTCAGCCAGAAAGATGATAATGGAGTTTTTGAGGGAAAGCAAAGATCAAAATAATAATAGTTTCAAAGCACTGTACTTATTTTAGGCATTCTTACAGCATGTTTCCATAGGAACTGAAATGCAAAGGAGCACACTGCAGCTGCGTTAACAAATGTTGTGTGGTATAGTGGCTTGTAAAGGATCGGTTAAGGCCACCATGACCACTCTGAAAGTGCCAGGCACCTGCTGCCTTTGCTGCACAACAGGATCTTAGATTTTGCAAAGCATCACATCTAAGAAAAGAATGATTTTTTTTCCTTTATCCCCTCTCTCATCCTGCAGCCATGGCTGATTTCAGATCCTCATGTAGCCATGGTGCTAAGCACTATCCACCCAAACCCACTGCGGGGCATGAAAGCACTGGTGTTTTTTTCACAAAACACACCAGAATGAGGAAAGCACAAAGAAATCAGGGCTGTTTGGGTGCTGGGGAGGTGGCTTTTGCATCCGGCTTTGGCACTCACCTGCTGCGTGACCTTGTACAAGTTGTGCCAGGTAAGATCTGCTCCATCTGTCAGCTGCCCGAGATGCATCCAGCTCAGCAAATAAGCACTTCCCTGGCCAACAGAGACAGCATCTACCTTGCCACATGGATGGGTCTCTTGCCCCCAAAGAACACCCACAGCCACCCTTGCTTATATCCACTTGGTCACATCCATACATTAAGCGCTTTGCCCATACCTCATGGGGCCATATGAAAATCAATTATTTTCTCCATTCAGAACTGTCTCATATAGAGCAAGGTCTGTGTGCAGCTCACCAGAGCAGGATTTGATAGCATGAAGGGTGTATTGTGTGTCTTTGAGCAAGGCATGGGCACATGGGTGCTCCTGGGAACCCTCCTGATGGGACAGCACTGGAGGACCATATACAATGTGGGGAACTAGAACTGGTGTGGTTTCACCTTTATCTCCTCTAGCATCAGTCCTCTTAGTACTCTGTCCTCAAAACCAAGAAGGGTTTTGTCTCAGGGGGAAATAATTGCTTGTCTCAAAGACAAGCAAAGAAACCCAGCCTATCCAACCCTGAGGACTAGAACCTGGGATTGAGAAGAGTTAATGTATTTAACTGCATAGATATCACATACTGAAAGGGAACAAAGGTCCTTCACAATGACATGAACTGGGAACTTCTCCCTTTGATATGGAAGGAGCCTAAATGACCAGTTAGACTTTTAGACAGCAAAAGTGAGACAACACAGCTTCCACTTGGCTCTGCTGTCATTCCTGAATGTCCTTTGTGAAGGACTCATGAATTCATGACAAGGGCTACTAAATAACTAGTTACCTGTACTTGTAGATTGAAAGAAAACCAGAACTTTGTTACTTATGGATTTTAAAATCCCTTAATATACATATATATTGGAACCTGCCTGACTCATCCTAAGCAAAGGTGGGTAATTTCTGACAATCAGAGTAAAACACACTTTGACTTGGACCTGCCAGGTTTAACTTCATATTCCAGTAGGAAATTAAGCCAAAAAGCTGAGGACTCTGTCTGACCAGAAGCATCATCTAGACCATAGCTGGCAGGGCAAAGCATTCTCAGCCCAAATGCTCCATCTGGGCAAGAGCCAACTACAAATATCTTTGTACTGTGCTAAAACCTATCAATGTTTTAATGTTGAATTTTGTAAACCAATAGTTGCCTAGATAGAGGTATTTTACAAACACTGAAAAACCAATATATTAATTTAGACACTCCACATACTGTAATGTTTCTTGCTCATCAAAACAACCTCAAATCATAGGTATTGCCATAAGAATCCATATGTAAATCACAGGTTTGACAAATATTGATAGAAGATGTCTGAACCCAGGTCTTATTTCAAGTATAGACAGTTTCAGTCAGTGGAAAGATAGAAAATATCTGGGGAACCCCAACAGCCTCCCATTGAAACACAATTTGATTATTAAAAAACGAGACCTCAAAATAAGTAATTAAAAAGAAATCCCAAATTCTGTCTTTAAACCCTGATTATTTCAGCAAAGAAAATTCTGGTTATTTGATTTCTTTTCCTACCTCTCCAATAAAGTAATTGTGAGGAAAGTGCTTTGAAAATGAATCCAAACACATCCACACCTTGTATTTTAAGAATCAGAAGCAGTATGTTACAGATATATGTTATCTATGCTTCAGTGCCTCTGAAATCACACACTGAAGAGGCAGAAGACAGTGCTTTAATTCTGATTTTCCAATCCAAATGAAATTTACTGGTTCAATCTGGTGCTGCCACAGAGGCTCAAAGGCAGGGTGTATATTTTGCACAACTGCATGTGCCTGCATGTCTCTGGGTGCAAACACCAAGATTCCCAGCTGGGAACCAAGTCACAGACCACAGTGAGATGAACTAAATACAGAGTGCAGTTTACTTCACAGCTCAGACGAAACAAAACGCCACATACAGCACACAGAGCATATACCACAGAGACACAAGGATTTCTGAAGTGGTTGTTTTTCATATCTAGTTACTCAGTCTATAATAAAGAAGAGTAGTGTCCTGCACCGAACAAACTGGCTGCTGTGAACTCACCCAAGCACTCAGCTTTCTGTTCTGGGTCTCCTTGCAAACAAGTCAGATCCTGGTCTTCTCGCTCGCATCCAAACTTTAGCTGTTGTTATCCGAGACCGCATCTCACTCCAGGAAACCATCGCTTTCGTGGAGAGCGCCGATACACAGGGCAGAGAGCAAGCCCGGAGCCGTGCCAGGCTGCAGGACCTCCTCAGGAGCTAAGAGCAAGCAGGGATCTGCTGACCCAGCCACTCATTCCTGAAAACATTTCTCCAGCTCAGCTTTCCCACTGTAAACTCTTGATGCAGGGAAACAGTTTTTAAAAAGCAATCCAATCATTTATCCTCCAGGCTGAAGAGAAAGAAGGAGGCTGCCACAGCAGTGCCTGTTTTGAATACTTGGCAGGTACACAGGCACAAGGGGATGATGCTATAGATAAGTGCAGACAGAAATAGCTAGAAGGATGGCTCAGGGTGCTGGTGGTGAAAGGCAGCAGCAGCAATCACCCTTTTGTGATTTCACCAAAACCAGCAGCTGGCCCTCAGACTCTCCCAGCAGGATAGGAGAAGGTTTCCCCCAAGCACTGAACCTCACACTGGAAATACCCCTCTCTCACAGATCCCCGTCTCCAGCTCACGTTGGTGCTTTGAGGACTGCGTCTTCTCAGCCTACTTCTGACTCAGAGCATAAAACCTGCTCGCTGCCTGCCGTGGGTTTTGGTGCTGTTCCCAGAATGCTGCCAGGAAGCTGCTGCTCACAGATCCCCCTGCACCAGCAGGGAAATCCAGCAATTATGGCTCAGAAATGACTGCCAAAACACCAACATGAAGTATCTGGGCAGTCACCTTTCCTCTCCCCCACGAGCAGCCTCACACCGTTCTCCATACTGCTTTTACCAGCCCCCAAGGAGAAAAGAACAGATATGTCATCTGTTACTTATGCAACTTAGCTGCAAAAATCCCAAATAGCTCAATGCGAGGGATTTGCCCAGCTGCCACCAGTTAATAAGCCTTTGCTTCCCCCCTCTCCCTCTGTACAGCAATAAAGTCTATTTTTTTTTTCTAAAATTGGCAGTCTCACCTGACTCTACCTGTACAGGGAAATAAGGATGATTAAAAATGCTGCTTTTTCAAGCTACCTGACCAGGATTGATTAGCCAGTGCCTCCTCTACTCTATGCAGTATCAGTCCCCAGGAACCAAGGTCTGTGGCTGTTGGTATGATGGAACAACCTTAAACCCCATGACTTGGACAGAGTTGAGATGGGCCAGGACGCTCTGAGCTCTTACTAGAGATGTCAGGCTGGGAAGGGAGGCAATCCTACACAAATCTGAGGAAAATGGAGAAAAAAGGGATGGAGGGAGGTAAAGAAAGGGGAGAGATGTGAGGATCACTGCTATTGGTTCACTGGGGGGCCGAGGGTGGTAAGGGGGTGACAAGGTGTGCACTGGCAGACCACAGGAGACACAGGCTGGTGAAGTTGAGCAATAAAGCAGAAGCCACAAGAGGGGAGGATGGCAGGGGAATGTGGGAGCACAAGGAGGGTTCAAGAATGAGAAGAAAGCTGTCATAAGGAAGACATTGAATGATCTGAGGCACAGATAAAAAATCTCAGTGCTTGGAAAAGCACTACAAACCAAATACAGAAAAGTGAAATAAAAAATCAGCTCTATTTAAAATTTTTGTATTAACCTCCCAAGGCCAAAAATGTCCCATTCTGATGTACATCCCAACTGCCTCGTTGTTTGCTCCCTCGTAACTGCTGCAGACCTCCTGCTCCTGCGGTACGTTACTTCACCCATTGAGCTGTGCTCACGTTCCCAGCACCAGTGAGAGACACTCCTGACAGCAAGGGGACAAGGGGCTGCAGGCAGCAGTGCAGAGAGGAGCCATGCCACCATGCCACTCTTCACATCCCACATCACCAGTACCTGCAGGGAGAACCACCTACAGACAGGAGCACCTACAGACAGGATCAAACACCAGTGTATTATAGTAGAGCTGCTGTCTTGACCACCAGCTGCCAGCACTGCTAGTTCAGGGTGCTCGAGGAAACCTTGTAGGCTACCTCCATTACACTGAATCAAACATGCCCAGGTAACTGACCAGGGAATGAGGTCACCTTCCAAGATAGGGATGGAATGGGTGACTGCAAACTGACTAACGGGGACATCTCCTAAGGCTCTAAGTCCCAACACACTGGGAAGCCACCAGGAGAAGGACCACATTCAGGCCAGGGACCACAGACAGCCTCTCCCCACTGCTTGGCAGTGCTCTTTGCTAAAAGAGACAAATCTCTAGCTTACCATAATGCCATACATACTATTTTTGTCATGCCCCTCCATTTGTCTCAGCTACTCTGGAAAAATCAGTAAAAATTGTGTGTTTGTCATTGTAGGAAAACTCAGGAACCTATAATAAATGACTGCTGAGATAGGGCAGAAAAAGAAAAAACTTAGGTCCAGAAAGAAAATGTACATGACAGCAGAGATATAAAGGGAAACTTAAATTTAAAGCAAACAGCAGCAATGGCTAGTTTTAAACAATTTATGCCCAGAAGCAGTCCTCAGGCACATTCATTTGCTGTCTTTCAGAAAATTAAAAATATTTTTATAAAAATTGCCACTCATTTTTCCGATTATGTTGTCTTGCTAGACAAGAACTAATGTTGCATAACAGTGCTTGGGTGGTAGTACTAGATCAACCTGTAGTAGTTTAAATGAAAGCTTTTCAAACTCATTAAACAGAGAGAAAGTACATATGGACCATTAAAATAAAAAACATCTTTGAAAAATTCACAGTGAACTCTCTTACTATCCACTTCAGCCAGAATTACATCCTTAAGACCAATAGAGAACTAAGTTTAGGAGCAGGTAAGTGTGTGACCACAAGCCATATGGGTTTTTTGGGGGGCTATTCATTGAAAAAAAGTATTAAGTGTAAAGCAGATGATGCTTTCAGTCCTGTATTTGTATACGTTCTGTAGTGCTTTCACAAAGAGGTGAACAGTTATGACAATTTCTTTGTCAACAGGGACAGCATGGTTGAAATAGTTACAGGTTTGATGTTTACCATTTAAATGATGGTTAAGAAAACAAGAACAGTAACAGATGGAGTACTTCTAATTGAATTTATTATGAGCTATTTATGGTTAAAAAACAACAAAACAGAACACAGTATGCCTTCCTGCCACATATTTCATTTGAAATCTAGATTTGTTGAAATAAAGTTAAACTGGAGTCCAATTTCTAAGGTATGCTTTTAATATATTTTACTGCCCTGATTTTGCTTTGCAAAATTGTTCGATGAATTACTTTACTTGCAAAGATTCCTTAAATATTTATTTTATTGTTTTGCTAGGCTTTGATTGCTGATTACTTTCACAGCTAAAAACCTGCCTTGGACATCTGTGATCTTCCTCCCCACCACTCTAAGCTAAAAACGGTCTTAAGCTCTTTATTCTACCAGGAATAAATACTTTCAATAAGTAACTGGGGATCTCCTGTAAGCAATAATAAATGTGCCACTTATTTGCCAGTATAGTGGCAAATATATTTTTGATGCGAGGGACAATCTTCCACCTGAACTACCACAAGCTTCAGTCTTGCACAAAGACCACTGAGTCAGCCAAAGAGAGAACACCCATTTTTCCCCTTGGAAATGAACTGGTGACATATTAACACTCCTCATCAACCAAGCCAGCAACAACAATAGAAAAAGTACAAGACCTGTTTTAATCAAAGCCAAAAAGGGATATTCCCAAGTACCATGCAAGTATGAATACACAGAGGAACACAATGAACCCAAGCAGCTCAAAAACAGAAGCAACAGCACCAGAATTAAAAACCTAAAATGCTTTCTTCATTTAGCAAAAAAAAAAAATTGAATGTTACTAATATAAAATTCTACAACTTAAAAGGCTTTTTTTTAAAATCACAGCTTCTGGAAATACATCATCACTGATCTGCTTCAGAAATAACCATATTTAGCTAAACAGACATGCTTATTTAGCAATCTTCTATCTAGTATGAAAGCATCGAAATAATACAGATTATGTGTGTAACAAGCTAAAGTCATCATCAGAACCCATGTCCCTCTGATAGCAATACACTTAATTCCCAATGCAGAATGACAACTGTCTGGAAGAGAGTGCCCAGTTCTCCATGGTTATTTTAACATTCAATCGTAGAACAGACTTGGGGGGGGTGTATTTTTTTTTCTTCATGCAAGGGATTTTGGTGTTTACATGGTTAGCTATACTGGTGAAAATCCTCCTTGGGCTGGAAAATTGTCACAGAAGATTATTTCAGTCACTGTAAGGTCCAGAATAGCTCCTCTGTTGCCCCATGCACATTTCATCTCTGGCTTTTCTGAGAAAACTGCCTACCAAAACTTACTGACCATCATTTACTATATTCAGATGCTCTTTGCAGGTACTTCATGCTTTGATAATCTTCCCATAAAGACAAAGGTATTTTATAGCACTTGCCCAGCCACATCAGACATGAAGTCCATCTTGCCTCTTGTTACATCTCTGACAGCAATATAACCAAATACTTCAGAAGATGATATAAGAGTAACGTATAAGGTATACATAGAATACTTTCTATATCCCTCCTCTCAGATCCAGGTGTTAAAGAGTGAGCTTCTATGTGTGAGGCTTCACATTATATCCCTTTAAGTAGCTCAAATAGCTACAGCTTGCCTCTTTTTTAATTTCTTTACCAGTTTCAAACACCTTCAGTGGAAGAGTTGAGACCCATAAATTTTGGGAGAACCAGAGACCAGGGAGAAGAGCAAGAGCTCTGTAAAGAAAGGCTGGGAAAAGGCTGTAAACTAAGCTGTAACTTCATATCAAAACAAACCCTTCATGGGAAAGATTTTTTCCTTAACAATGGTAAAGCTGTAAATGACATAAGTATTTGATGAGACTGAGGAAGTCAATTCTTCATCAAGGCTTGTCTCTTATGGTGACTTTCTGTTGCCTAATAGCACACATCTGTGACTGATGTTTTCCCAGCGATTATAGCATCACTAAGAGTTCAGTATTACTCAGTTATAAAGTGAAATAACTGTGAGATATAAACCAAACTGAAATCAAACATGATTAGTCCTTCTGCTAACATTGTCATCACTAGCATAATTGAGGTCTTGAAACCCATACAGTTGTCATTTTTCTTAAAAAATTCTTCTTATTTTTGGCATTTATCACTCACGTGCACTACAGTTAATGAATGCTACAGTTCTGTTAGGTGAAAGGTATTTTTTTTTCTGAATCAATTATGATTTTACAACTTCAACATTGAGAATTTCCCAGTGCTTTTATGTTAGAAAGTAATGAGAATCGGAGTTCCTAATGCTCATAAATTCATGCAGATGGACTGAACACAGTGGAAGTGTTCTAGTCAGATCAGACAGCTTATTCTTCCCACCCTTATTTTTGCTGCTATTTTTATTTGGACATGATAGCACATGCTGTATACAGAAAAGCTTTATAAATACTGCTAACTCTGCTATAAGAACTCATATTTACAAATGTAGAGCTGCTTGTTCTAGCTCCAGCTTTAAGGACCAATAATTCAAACATGAGACAAGTAGGGAAAGAGAAGCATAAGGATGTCCATTGACCTAGGTAAGGTCATGAACTACACCAATAACAGACCTCTGGTGAGAGATAAAACTTTCTAATGCTGAGAGAGAGGATCTAATTACCCATGTTCTCCTCTCTAGCTACCTTCTACTGTCTATTCTGTGGATGCTAAAACCCAATACGTTCTTAAACAAAAACAACTTCAGTTCATTTATATTGCTGTTGAAGATTATTCATAATTATTCCCAGCAGCACAGAAATTTTTTCATGAAGTATTGGATTCCCCATTATAATACTGGTATCTGATGTTCATACACAGCTACTACCCAAAATTACATGTATTGAAGGGATTTTTCTAGTACCTGGATTCAACCTCCAGTCACACTTGGTATCAATTAAATACTTCCAGAGTCTTGAGCACAGCCAGTCTAAAAGAGTACCCACGCAATTAATGAGTACCATGCATTCTCCTCATTGCACATGAAAATGGGTCAGCCACATTTTAAAGTGTGCACACGATGCTGCTGTGTGGAAGACAAGTATAAAGACGATACCTCACAATGACTTCCAGCTCTTCTCTTCTGACTATAACACACACTGTTGAGATAAAGCCTGTGCTGAGAAGTACCTGTTCCTTGCATACTGCAGATGGTTTCACCTTCCTCTCTGAACACTTTCTGTTGAGTCCCTGGATTTTACTCTCTCCTCATTCCCCCAAGATTCATTTCTGCCTACCCATCCCTTAGTCTCCTGAAAAACTTCTCACCTAATTATTCTCCTTAGTCTGTTCTCTCTAACCCCAGTTTCATGCCTTCCTTTTTATACATCCATTTAATCATACTTGCAGTCCTACTGTTTCAATTGTTTCATTAAATTATATATGAAAACAAGTGTAAGTATCATTCTAAGACAGAGACACCAAGGATTCTCTTGAACAACTAGGTTAAGTTAGCTATGACAAAGCTGCAACTTTGCTAATAGATATCATTTTACTCTACCCTTTCCATGGCTTAACATCATGCCCAAAGACACTCTGACACCAATAATTAACCAGTGCAAGTGGTTCAGTTCTGTGTTTTTCAGCCTTAGTGAGCCAAATCATGAGTCTGCTAAATGATCAGTTAGGAGTGAGAATAAAGAGTTGAAGCTGTGCAAACAAGATGTATTGATGTGGTTGGGAAGGGTGGCATTAGTTACTGTGCTAACATAATATCCTGACTACAAAAAAGACCACAGTATAAACAGATCAAGGCTCTGCTTATCACTGATTTCAAATAAGAGGATTACATATTGCATGTAATAAGAGATGGTTTCATATTCACTCTTCTCTATGTCCCAAGCAATTTTCTCAGGCCTCTCAGAGAGCAATCAAGATGAACTCTTTGAATATAAGAGATAATAAGCAGTAGAGATGGCTAAGTTCTGCCAGATCCATACAAAACTGACTTCTCAGCAGAAAAAAAAGGTTCTCTTATGACTTCTAAAGAGATTTCATAGGTCATATTCTTATTATAGCAACAGCACAGGGTTGCATAAACTCTTCCACCTCATTTGCCCAGAGAAGTTGTGGTTGCCCCCTCCCTAGCAGTGTTCAAGGCTAGGTAGGACAGGGCTTTGGGCAATATGGTCTAATGGAGGGTGTCCCTGCCCATGGTAGAGGATCTGGAACTGGATGATCCTTAAGGTCCCCCCCTCCAACCCAAATGATCCTAATTATTTCGATGATGAAGTGCATACACTTAATTGCTCTCACAGAAGAAAGACAAGCTGTCCCCTTATTGACTATGGGGTTGGATAAAGGAAACTGGAAGAAGGCTTGCAGGCTACTCAGCAGTGTCCAACATTTGCACTAGGAATGGAGACTGACCACTTTCTCTAAGGAAGAGCAACTATTTTCCACATAGAGCAATTAAAGGCAAAGACTACACCTTTCATACAGGTGTAGTCAGTGTCCTGCAATAAAGGTGGCATGTCAGCTCAGAAGGACAGCTCTAGTGCACTGTTTGGAGGTGCTTAGAAATGGATCCTCCTTGCAATGTCTTCAAATCATGTGTAAACAGCCACAGATTCTGCAGATGGCATCTCCAACCCTAACAGACCATTACACCTAATAGACCAAATTCCAGGAGTACCAGATCCACTATGTACTGCAAAACTTTCTTCCAAACACTGTCTCACCAATGGTGTACAGGTGCATTTTTTATAAATTCATGCAATTAATTCTTCCCTTGGATTCAATAGTGATGGCAGTTTTTCTAAATACAGCAGCTAAAAAAAGACAACCACCTTTACTCCAAGAACATGGCATGAAACAGCTTGATCATTACAGAAGCAGCATTACAGAAGTTTCAGTGCAGTTTGCAGTACTGTAAGCTAGCAGCTTAAGACAAAACTCAAACTCTTTTAACAACATTACAATAAGGAAATAAAATCAGGTGTATTAGGAAACACAACTTTGAAGTTTTTATAGTCCTGAGGGCACAAATTGTGTTTTCAACACTGGAAACCAAAGATCCAATAGTATCGACTCACTGAAATGAAATTTTAATGTAACTTGTTGATATGTGAAAACTGGATTCCCAATGAGTTCACACTGCCTTGTGAAGCCAAGAAGAAAAAGCAAAAAGAAAAGCAAAAAAGGAATAAAAAGCATCTCTGAAGCAGTGTCTGTATGACCTGAGAAGCATTTCTTCTCTCTTATTGATAAGGAGAGGATGATAAATCACAGAATCACAGAATGTCAGGAGTTGGAAGGGACCTCAAAGGATCATCTAGTCCAACCACCCTGCCCGAGCAGGATCACCTAGATTAAACCTCACAGGAACGTGTCCAGATTGGTCTTGAATGTCTCCAAAGAAGGAGGCTCCACAACCTCTCTGTGCAGCCTGTTCCAGTGCTCTGTCACCCTCACAGTGAAAAGGTTTTTTGTTATTTCCACATGGAACCACCAATGCTCCAGCTTGTACCCATTGCCCCTTGTCCTATCACTAGCCAACACTGAGAAGAGCCTGGCTCCATCCTCCTGACACTCACCCTTTACATGTTTATAGACATTAATAAAGTCACCCCTCAGTCTCCTCCAAGCTGAAAATACACAGCTCCTTCAGCCTTTCCTCATAAGGAAAATGTTCCAATCCCTCTTGGTGGCCCTGTGTTGGACTCTTTCAAGGAGTTCTACGTCCTTCTGGAACTGAGGGGCCCAGAACTGGACATAATACTCCAGATGTAGTCTCACCAGTCTTCTCTCACAGTCTTCCCTTTTGCCCTGGTGAAAGGAGGTGAACCAAAACAACCCAACATATCTAGAAGATTTTTAGTGATGATAAAATGACTCAGGAGAAGGGTAAGGGAGCCGGGACAAGAATTTACAAGATGGCAAGGGAATGGGTAACTTAACAGAGGGAGATAAGGAAACATGAAAGAATTACCTGGTTAATAACTTTCAGGATGTAGAAGGTAGTGGCAGACAACACCTATTTTTCTCATTATCCCAGCAAGTTTATTTTCAATGTTTTATACAATATTGGGAAGGTATTTTGTCCAAAGAAGTTCTTCACATTTGAGGTATGGGAAGAGAGCTCAAGCTCCTTCATCTGCTCCTCCCAAACTTTCATCTACCTCTGTCACCACTTGCAGTATAAGCAAAACAATCATTTTCATATCCTTCAAAGTTTCATCTTCACTGATCATGATCGGTAGTCTCCAGAGTTCTAATTTATATCCCATTACAGTGCTAGATGGGAATTAAATTAGCAGATGCCATACCAATTGCCCAGGAAATTTTAGCAAAAAAGTCTTTGAAATTTAGAAGTGGAATGTGTATTTACAGCAAAAAAAGAATAATGCACATTTCTTTAAAACCTGTGGAGGGTTCATGTTTTAGCATATTCTACTACAATCTAAAGGTAGCATAGGCTCCTAGGTATATGAAATATTTATATTGTCCTTCTGAGGGAAAACTGAGAAATATACATTCTAATGCAACCTATATATCCATACTCAGGTTTCCTCCATTCAGAAAATTCCTAAAATATCAAACATGCAACAAATATTTTCTTCAGGAAGATTTGGGAGAATGATTGGCTGTTTTCTTCACTTCTAAAGAAAGGCTCTTGGAATACTCTTGATCTTTACACATACTGAGGAGTGGAGCAACTGTTTACTTTTCTTTTACTTTCTATGGAACCAGCATGCAAGGCATACATTTGCCTCCATAGAAACAGTATTTTAAATGTAACTCAAATTAATAAAACTCAAACATATAGCAACCAATTTTTAAACAGAGTCAGGGCCAGAAAGGCAAAGAATACTCTTGCAAATCAGAAAATGGAGTACAGACTCCAAGCTGCCTACAGTATTTTTTTTATTACATCAGCAAAGACCCCCTCTCCCTTTATCACAACTTAAATTCACTTAATCAAGACAAGACCCAAATCTTCCCTTTGGAGACATCTTTATATATAACTGTTCACCCTTCCAGTACCTAAAAGGGGTCTGCAGTAAAGCTGGAGAGGGACTGTTTGCACAGGAGCATAGCAATAGAACCAGGAGCGATGAGTTTGAACTGAAAGAGGGTAGATTTAGATACGAGGAATACATTTATTACAGTGAGGGTGGTGAGGAGAGGCTGCCCAGAGAAGCTGTGGCTGCCCCTCCCTGGCAGTGTCCAAGGCCAGGTTGGATGGGGCTTTGGGCAACCTGGGCTAGTGGAGGGTGTCCCTGCACATGGCATAAGTTGGACTGGGTGATCTTTGAGGTCCCTTCCAACCTAAGCCAGTCTGGGATTCTGTGATATCAGGGGTAAGATTTAGGTGGACAAAAGGCTTACAATGCAGTTTAATCTGGTAAGGGTTTGTTTGTTTTTTTTTCACAAAGTCAAAATTAATATAAAGGGTCGTATTCCAGTATCAGTGAGATAATATGAATGAAGACATTGCAGGGGAAAAATAAAACCCATAAGACAGGAAGAGGAGTAACATTGCTGAGGTTTTTTTTCCCAGGGACGCTTCTTAGCTACATAAGCTCATATGTAAACATATGAGGTCTGTCAGGATTAGAAAAAGCTTACGCACTTACATATAAATAACATGTATGCAGAACAAGCATTACAGAAACAAAATCATTAAATATGAGGAGACATGCAAGAAAAATTAGTAGGGTTGTGCTGAATATCATTAAAATCTACTAGAAGAACAGCAAAGTGAGGAAAACTGTTTTAAACTTGCCTCTCATCGCATGCACAAGACATTGCAAGCCCTCCATGAACACAGACTAGATGAAAATAAGCTAAAGCCTGGGCATGCAGTTCCCCCTACATCCCAACCCCAACAAAACAACACACCTCCATGCTGCCTTTCTCACCTGATAAACTCGGGTGCAGTGCCAGCACCAGTGCCCCAGTTGATCCCAAAGTCCTTGAAGTGGATGAGGAAGGGTCACCCTCCATCCTGTACCCCACACCCAGCTAAGCAGCTGCAGGCACAGTAAGCAGGGAACAGGGATGTGTGTAGAGGAAACCCCAAGAAAGCCTGGAGAGCCCTGGAGACTGCAACGCTGGGTTTTGAATCGCTGAAGTGCTACCGGCACTCAGACTAACAGCAAAGATGCTCACGTCTTATTGTTCATAACTCACTTGTGGCAACTACAGATCTGCATGAGATACAGCATTTCCTTGAAAATGCACACCCTAGCACATACCACTCAATTTATTAATTCTCCAGAACTACCACAAGTTCAAAGACCTATGTGGAAATACATACATCACCAAGATCAATAGTGCTGCCTTTTATATATCAGAAATCTCCAGCTCCATGGTTACTACTTCAGCATAAATGAAAGACTAGCCAGATATAAAGGGATCAGGTTCAGCTCAACGCATTAAGACACTAGAAAAATCAAACAGGAGGGTCTTTGACTCCAAACTACTTCACAGATTAAGATGGAAACAAGTTACTTGCCATAACATCTTCTGAACAGTATTAGTGTTTACAGCATTAGATTATCTGCCTTGCTTCTTAAAAGTTTTAATGCCAAACACAAACCCAGCTTGCAAGAGAGGTATCACTATCACTGTTAACAGTCACCTGGCTGAGAGTTCTGCTGACTCCCTGGAGTGTCCTTGTCAAGTTACTCATCATCATCATCTAGCATTTGTACTTATCAAAACATGTAAGTTTCAAAGGGGGAGGATACATCTTGGGTAGAGATTGCTCACTCCAGCCTGTCAGCTCTCTGGTTGCCACAGCTCCTTCACAAAGTGGTGGCTACTAGCTCTCCATCTGAAGAAAAGCATTAGGGTTCGAAAAGGGCTACTTCTAGCTTGAAAGCCTGACATTCATTTTGAGCTAAATTCTGCCTTGCATCAGGGCTGTAAGTGGAATAATTCAAAAGTCAGTTCCAACCAAGAAATCATTTTCACCCTCAAAAAAACCACCACCACATTTTCCCCTCAATCCACTTAAACTCATTAGAAGTGTAATACTCCAGTCTTCCAGAAATGTATGCTCTAGCACCAGGCAATGAAAGGACTGTCATTTAATTAAGGTAATTCTTCTTTAAATGGTCTGGGAATACCCCAGTGTCATCTGGGGGAACCATCCACACCAGGGACCCCCTTGGTAGCAGCACCAACAAATACAATCGGGACTGGCTCCCCGCAGCCACCAACGCAGCCTTGCCATCACTACCCCGGTGAGTTTCATCACTTCTAACACGCATTCCTGCTGATCCCACATCCCCATGACACATACCTTCAGCATCACAAAAATATACTCTGGTGCTCACTGTATTTCACAAGTTTGAATGATAAAAATAATGCACAGACTAATTATTATGTTTTGCAGGGCACTACATGGGACCCAAAAATTTGAGCTGAATGATGAGTAGTGAAGAACAACAGCATAGAGCAGCATGCACCAAGCAAGAACCTCTCTTGTTCACTATGAGATCTAAGGAGTTTCCCCACATTTGCAAGTAGTAACATAATTCTGAGGTTTCACAAGATTTTGGTTCACTTTAAAGCCCTTTAGGAGCCAATAGATGTGACATATGTAAAAGACACATGTAAAAGAAAAGAACTAGGATGGTATTTAAAGGGAAGCAGAAACTGCACCATTGTGTCTTGTATTGGACAAGAGCAGAATATAGGTAAGCCATGGAGGCATCAATGTGAGTATGAGCTGTTTCTCCTTACCCCATTTCATGCACAATTTCATTAAAACCAGAAAGCAATCTTTGCCCTTAGCAAGCATGTAGAAATTCCTCTCAAAAACTAAACTCTCAAAATACATTTCTCCATGGCCCAACAGGCGATCATAAGAAACTCAGTATTCACCTTCTAGGTAATTAGAGTCAAGAATCAACAGAAAACAAGTGTTTCATTTTTTGTGATAGCTGCCTTTGGACCTCTTCGAGGCCACCTATGGATCCAGTTGAGATTATCTGCTCAAAACAGCAATTCTGTCTGGTAGGCACCTGATCTCAGCTGACCTGAAGTATTGCAGATGCTCTAATGTCTGCACAGACATTGTATGGAGGGTGACCTGGAATATATAACTTTAATTTTTGTGTATTTTTTTCCTGAGACAGTAAGTTACATAAGCATTAGTTTTGATGTTGCAGGCAGGCAGCTAAGAAGACCAGACCTCAATTGCTCTCTTTCAAAAATGTGTACTTATAAATTAAAAAGCATTTCAAGATTAGGCATCTGTCCAATTCTTTTTATCATTTAGTGCATTATGGTAATGAGGATGCTGTTTCCTTAATTATCATTTGCGGAAAAAATTGTATTCGGTCCCCTGAGCTTCCTTAAAACCCATCCCCATGCTTGATTCCCCCATAAGCTTTTAATCACGCGGCCACAATGCAAGACTCTGTATTGGAAAGAAACTCTTAAAACTGGTTCACTGAGAAAGTTTAACATTGTTTTCCCTCATCTGAGATACATCCCCTACCACTTGGCAGCTTAGGAGGGAGGGCTGTAAGACTCAAGCTCATAGTAGCTTACAAACTGAATGCTGAATCGCCTAACGCTGACACCTGTTATACTGCACATGTAACAGACACTAAACGCCAAGACTTGCTAGAGAGTTAGAGAGACAACTGAAGCGAGCTACAAAATAACACTGTCCTGTGAGGCTTTACAGGAGAATTCAGTAAATCCTGTTTTAAAAGCACTTGTAATACATACATCAGCAGATGTTCACTTTATTATGCAAAATTGCCCATATATGATATTCACAGGCATTTTTAATTAGTCAAACCGCTCTACCCATTCAGTTACATTGTGGCTTTCTGGTTGCCCTGTAAGCAAAGCCCTGGCTAGGTGGGAGCCTGAGCCCCACTGGCTGTACAGACCCTACAGGTGGTGGCTCTCCTACACCTCTGAGCTCACCCCACAGCATCCACATACCGCTGCACTGCCAAAACATGGCACAGCCTGCCTGCACAGGCACCACACTGGGGACCTGTGTCTTCATCCACTTGCCCTGGAAACAGCCCCATGGGGGATAGCTTGCTGTGGTACCCCTACAAACACACCTCTCCCTGTGATGAGAATAGGAGGCTGCATTGGCCTCAAACCTAAAAGAATTGTGGCCAGCAGATAGAGAGAGGCAATTCTGTCCCTCTGCTCTGGTGAGACCTCACCTGGAATACTGCATCCATACTCTGGAGCCCTCAGCACAAGGAGGACATGGACCTGCTGGAACGCGTGCAGAGGAGGCCACAAAAATGATCAAAGGGCTGGAGCACGTCTCCTATGAGGAGAGACAGAGAGCTGGGCTTGTTCAGCTTGGAGAAGATTCCAATGGAGCCTTATAGTGGATTTCCAGTACCTACAAGAAGGCTGTGGAAAAACTGTTTATGAGGGCATGTAACAATAGGACAAGGGGTAAATTTTTAAAAGTAGAAAAGAAGATACAAGTTGAATATTAGGAAAAAAATATTCAGTATGAGGGCGGTGGACCAGTGGAACAGGTTTCCCTGAGAGGTGGTGGAGGTCCCATCCCTGGAGATCCTCAACGTCAGGTTTGATGGGACTCTGAGCAACCTGACCTAGTGAAGATGTCCCTGCTTACTGCAGGGTTAGGACTTGATGAGCTTTAAAGGTCTCTTCCAACCCAGCACATTTTATGATTCTATAATTCTGACCTACCCCACCAGACACCTAACCTCACTGCCAAACAACGGATTTACTGTCCTTTGGGAATGCAGAGTTGTATAAACTTGTCTTCTCTTCTGAAAGGAGGAGCAGCCTAGTTTCTGACTCATCTCTGGAAAAAGCTTGGCTTCAGCCTCCAAGGCAGGTGCAGGACACCCCCCAGCATTCAGAGCAGGGGTTGCTGTAGTAGCCTAGGAGAGTCCTCCTTGTCCCCAGGGATGCTGGGGACAAGGAGTCTCCTAGGCTACTACAGAAAGGACAAAGATTATTTCTTTTTTAGGTTTTAGGGCATGCTCTAGTAACAAAAAGTATACTGCAGTTATGGTATATCCCTTTAGAGTGTAACTGCACTATGTTCCATGCTGTGCTTTCATCATACAGTGAAACTGAAAGAAAAACTTGATTTCCTTACAGCTGAGAGACAAATTGTACTAACATCTTGAAGCAAAGTATTTACAAACAAATATTCTGACATCTCATTTGTATGTTTTGCCATAAAATCGGCTTATACATGATTAATTATGAAAAATAAGCACAGCGTGCTTTCATGCACTTTTACTTTGAAATCAAGGTCACACTTTGTTTTGAAATTCAGAAAAACAGTACGGATAATATAATTAACATATCAGAAGATTCTCTGCAAGTAACTTTAAGCAGGCTAAACCAGGAGCTTATGAAGTCATTTCTATTCTGCTATTGCAGGTTGATCATTTCCTAGCCCTTGTTTATATCCTTCATTTTGACTAATCCTTTGTACTGAAAGGCTGATTGCTTATTCTAAGCCACACAATGCTGAAAGAAAATATTCTTGTACCAAAGCATTTAGAAGCTGATTCCTGCTCTGTGGACTGAATTCCAGATGGGATGCTGTTCCTTAGGAAAAATTTGGTAATGATGTGGTTATACATGGGAAACTAGTAACTTGGAATTATGGAATCATTTAAGTTAGAAAAGATCCTTAATATCATTGAGTCTAATTCTTCTTTTCTATGTGAATGCTTTTTTAAACAGGTAAGTTTCATTAGTGATCCGAGTAACAATCATTTGTAAAGATGGTCATTTTTAGAGGTCATTTTTCCCCTTCTCATGACACTCCACCTGAAGTACTGTGTCCAGCTCTGGGTCCCCAATACAAGAAGGATGCAGAACTGATGGAATGAGTTGGAGGGCCATGAAGGTGATCAGAAGGCTGGAGCATCTCTCCTATAAAATGGGTTTGTTTAGCCTGGAGAAGGCTTCAGAGGAGACCTTCAGCTGACCTTCTAGTACCTGAAGGGGCCTACAAGAAAGCAGTGGAGGGATATTAGACAAGGGCATGGAGTGACAGAACAAGGGGAAATGGCTTTAAACTAAAAAAGGGTAGATTTAGATTACATGTTAGGAAGACATTTCTTCTAGTTCAGGATCTGGTGGGGTCATTGAGGGGGCTTTAAACTAGGTATGAAGGGGGAAGGGGATAAAATGATGCTCCCTGGGATTGAGCAAGTAGTTCAGATATCAGGTTGAGTTGATGGGGGAAAAGGATAGGGGTCAACAGGACAGAGAAGGGCTTGGGGATGATCTTGCTAAAGGAGATTGCAGGGAAAAATCTTTGGATTGCCCTGAAGGATCTAGTGAGGACTCCTCAGAGCAGGTATCATCAACTACTCCCTACCTGAAATCTTCTTGTGTCCCTCTAGGGATACCTGTACCTGCTGCTTCCCAAAAGAGCCTGTACACTAATGCACACAGCATGGGAAATCAGCAGGAGGAGCTGGAGATCTTAGTGCAGTCACATGACCACATTCTCATTGCAATCACTGAGACATGGTGGGGCAGCTTGGATAGCTGGAATGCTGTCATGAATGGCTATGTTCTTTTTAGGAAAGACAGGCTAGGGAGGCGAGGTGGTGGAGTTGCTCTATAAGTGATAGAGCAGCTGGAATGCACTGAACAAAACAGTACAAAGCAGACTGATCTCCTGCAGAGAGTCCAGCAGAGGCCACAAAGATGATTGAGGGCCTGAAGCATCTCCCCTGTGAGGAAAGGCTGAGTGAGCTAGGGATGTTCAGCCTGGAGAAGACTGAGAGGGGATCTGATAGATGTTTCTCAAAATCTGAAGTGTGGAAGACAAAGGGAGATGGCCAACCTCTTCTCAGTGGTCTGTGAAAAAAGAACACGGGGCAATGGTAACGAGTTGGACCACAGGAGGTTCTGCACCAACACGTAAAAGAACTTCTTCACAGTGAGGTTGACAGAGCACTGGAACAGGCTGCCCAATTGAGTTGTGGATTCTCCTTCTCTGGAGATACTCAAGATCCATCTGGTTGCCTACCTGTGTGACCTCTCTAGGGAACCTGCTCTGGCAGGGGGTTGGACTATCTCTCAAGGTCCCTTCCAATCCCTACAATTCTGTGATTCTGTGAAATTCTTCCCTGTGAGGGTGGTGAGGCCCTGGCACAGGCTGTCCAGAAAGGCTGTGGATGCCCCATCACTGGAAACATTCAGAGACAGATTGGATGGAACTTTGGGAAACCAGGTCTAGTGGATTGTGTCCCTATCCATGGGAACAGTTAATCTTTAAGGTCCTTTCCAACACAAACCAGTGCATTATTCTACATTTCTAAGACTTTCACAAAACATAAGAGCATATATATCAACTTTTGACCTCATCTTCTGTCCTTTCCCTCTACCTCAGCTGCTGTACAGAGCCAGCCCCAAATCCACCCACAGCATGAACTCCATGTAATGGAGTTCACTATGTCTGCACAGCAGCCTAGAAGCAACCCCAGGCATGCAAAAGGCCACATGAACTGGAAGCTGCCAACTGCAGAAGTCCGACTGACAAACAGAACCTTCCCATGCCAACACAAATTGTCAAAAAACCCTGTGATCCATATATTGCAGAGCTAGAAATAGAAAGCAGTGCTTTCACCACACTGCTGATATTTGAATAGCTTCCTTTTTAAAAAGGGCAGTTTGTTCCACTGAAAGCCTGCTTAGAACAGCAGTGACTGGGCTCGATTTCAATAGAAATCAGAATTGCCTCTTTCAAAAGGAAGCTCAGTTCCATGAAAGGTTAAGAAGCTAACAGGTAAAAATACACGATAAAAATCAACACTAAAAATTACTGCACCAGTTTAAGAGTAAGCATTCAGAATTAAAATCCAAGGACACTGCATGTGTAAAAAGAAAAGTAGAATCTGGAGTATTAGCAGAGGCTAATAAGACAGAGGCTGAGGTCTGCCAGAAACCCATCACATGAGGTAAGGAAAGAGAATGGGGCACCTATCTTTGAAGTTATGAAAAATATTGTCAGATTGAATTTTATTCTAGCAATCTGTTCTGGAAGAAGCACTTTTACTGGTAAGATTTTGTGGGAAGTCTGCAAGTTCTAGTGCATTTAAACTAGAGGGGGGAAGGTTTAGGTTAGATATCAGGGAAAGTTCTTCATTGAAAGAGTGGTGAGATTCTGGAACAGGCTGCTCAGAGACATGGTGGATGTCCCAACCCTGGAGGTGTTCAAGGGCAGGTTGGATGGGGCTCTGGGCAACTTTGTCTAGATGCAGGCCTGGAGGTTGGTGGCCCTGCCTGTGGCAGGAGGTTGGAACTTGATAATACTTAGGGTCCCTTCCAGCCCAGACCACTCTGTGATTACGTGATTTCTTAGTACAAAAAGTAGTGAAGTCAACTCTAGCTGATGGGCTCCTACTGGATGCAGGTGAAACACTTAACCAGGCAGTTTTATTATTCACCACAGGCAAAGGGACATTTGAAAAACAACGTACGATCTTAACCAATACCTAATTTGCTTGCTTGGATATTTTACAAAGACAGTTGCTCAAACCATAAACAAATATGAGCAAAACTGACCGGGAAAAACAGTCACACACAAAAATATAAAAAAGGACCTGCTACAGGATGCCTTATCACATGCCAAAAATAAAATCAGTGTTCAAAAAAAAAAAACAAAACTTCCTTTCATGGTTGTAAGAATCCTGGCTAAGGACAGTGACAGTAGCAGCAGAGAAACCTGTAAAACAAACCCACACTACATAACAGATGGGGGGAAAGACACTGAAAGCAATGAATACAAATTAACATTGCAGAAATGCATGCAATTGATGGTGGAAAAACTCCCAAAACATTAAAAAGCTATGCTGAGGTTTACGACAATAGGAGCACCCCCTAAATGGAACAAGGATAAATGAATGCCAAACAATGACTTTTGTAATTGATCATTTGAGATAAAAGTTATCAAACAAATCAGAAACACAAATGTATGGCAACTATTTCTACTCCATGTTCAGAAAAACATGAGATGTTTTCTATATTCACACCTTACAGCAATGGCATACCTCCCATGCCACCAATAACTGGAGAGTCGATGGCTGCTTTCAACAAACATAGGAATTCCAGAAGTTCCTGGTGACTGGAAAGAGTTAATACCAAAGCAAGGTTTACAAGGGGATAACCTGAGCACCTATGGAGCAGTTAGCCCAACAACAGCAGTAAGCAGCAGGGAAAGGTTATCATGGGACACAATCAATAAGGCATTGAAAGACAGTAGCATAATTAACACCAATCAACACAGCTGTATGGAAAATAGGCCTGGTCATGTAAATCTGATCATTTGTATGCAGTTACATCATCTGATAATGACAGTGTGCTGACAGAACATATTTCTTGTCCTAATTTCACATTACACAGCAATTTAAAGTCGTGCTATACATAAAATCCTGAATTAAGATATTTGCCATACTACATCCACACTGCTCATAGTAAATGAATCCCAGCAGTGGCTAACCAAATGGATAACTAAATAGAGAATCAGCATCCACAGAACAGAGTCATTGCTCATCCAGCAAGAAAAAAAAAAGAAAATAAGGTACAACATGTGAAAGCTGGAGAGCGCTGCAGACTGCCTCAAAAGGCAAGGCTCATTTAGTGGAATATTTATCTGTGACATGGTAGATTCATTACTACTGGCACTCTTTAAATCAAAGCCTTGGTCTCTTTCAGGAAGATACACTAAATAAAGAAATATTAATGCACCACTACTGATATATCTTGCATTTCTCTGACCTGCACTGAACAGGCAGTAAGAAGAGATATTCACATGGTCCCCTCTGGTCTTCAAATTTATAAGCCTAGGAAACAATGACCCAGACATTATTAATCCCTCTGGAATTTAATGCAATAAGTAAATCATGCTTAATCCATCTGATACAGTATAAAGTGTCTTGAGCATTTCTATGGGATTTCAACTGTAATCCAGTGTTAAATTACTGGAAGACTGTTAAAATATTATCAAGTTTCTTCCCTGAATTTCTGATTTTTAGCCGAAAGCAGCAAAAAAATCTATCCCTCCTTGAAACATCTCACTAGCTGTTTGCATAAATACAGAGCCACAGTAGCAGACTTTCAACCCAGCATTTCCCAGGCAGACCACTTTGAAACACATCTCCTAATGGAATAGGTCAAAGTTATGCGATCAGAACAACATTTCCATGGCTTCAGAAAACCTCCTGTCAGGTGACAAGTTAGTCACAGCTGTGCAAATCACTCAAACAGGGTTATGCTCCTGTATACCCATCATCTGATCATGCAGTGTTCCAAGACCAGTACAGGGGAGGTGAAAGTCACATCATGTCCAGCAAACACACATTGTTTGGCCCTACCTACTTGAAACAAAACACAGAGATTTGAAAACCCTGTTCTTTGTCAACTGCAGAATGGGAAACCTTGTTCTCCCAGGCTTGCAGCAACCACTCAACTGATGAAAGCCTCCTGCATTTCTTGCACTGTGTGACATCTACCTCAGGCACAGACTTCCCCTTCAGAAGCTGAACATCTAACACTCATCATAGACCATACTAATTTGAAAGATTCCCTAAGCTTTTTTTTCAGCTGATGGCATTTCACTTCAAATTCCACTAGCCATAAGGGATCAAAAACTTCAACCTGCCATTGACATGACAGCAGAGGAAGGAAGAGGACTAGTTAGTGAAACAAGTACTCAGTACCTGTTAACAGTGAAACACAGGTTATGGGAAGGAAGGCTTTAATGGGATCTTTTAGAGAAAGCTAAGAAATTACTTCCTCTGCTCTTTTTTGGACATATGTCATTTAAAATTGACTACAGAATATCAAAACATTGTACAAATCTATTTTCTCTGTTATCGATACAATTCTTTAGTCATCATCCAAGCACTAGAATCCTCAACCAGACTAAGAAAATCCACAGGCATACATTTATGAAATAAAGAATTCTCAGCAGGATCCCTCAGCTTGTGTTCTTCCAGCTCTGTAGCCAAATTCCAAACCCAGGATCCAGCCTTTGACCTTGTCCAATTAACAGCAGTGGGAGAGCTGTACATAGGAACTCTCTTTGAGAGGGCTCAAACAGCAACTCGCCCCACCCACAGGACTTACAGCTTTAGCCTCACCAACTGAGTTATGGGACTTAAAACCCAAGCAATGAGAGGGCAGGAACAGTTGTAACTGCCTTGAAACCAGAAGCCATTTGTACATGGGAAATGCATAAAAGGCATTGTTGTACTTCCTTCGCATCACTCAGCCCAGTGTTCAGAAAATGTCATCCTACAACTGAAGATGTGCATTGCATGACACCTTCCCTTTTGTGATGCAGGGAAAGAGAGTGCTGGAGCATCTAGTGTCACCTGTAAGCCCATAATCATGGGATTGCCCTTGTTTGGTGTTTAGCTGACTGACTGCTGTGGCATTATAATCAGGATGCACATGCCACTGGTACCAGACAGTAACACACCAGTTCAATCAGCCATTTCACCACCAAAACTACATCATCTGACTGCACATGACTGCTGACAGAGAAACAGTTTTTGACTTGGGTATGGGATAGGATATTCTTCCCCAAGCTCCTGTGACGATACAGTTCCTATCACACAGCACTGTCTTCAAAGGCATCTATGTGTATGGGAGTCCTTTGAAATCTCAGGATCATGCATGATGGCATCTGTTTCACCTGAGACCTGCTAGCCACTATCAGCCCCACAGCCTGGTTCAGAGAGGGACACGGACAAGGTGTGTATGTCTATATATATTTCCTACAGTGAGGATTGGGATGGTGGTAATGTCCTTGTCAGTGACCTGATCTCTTTGCTCCAATCTGCTTTCTACCCTCAATCTGATTCCACAAACATGTCATCCCATTGGGGCCTCCCCACCATACTCAGTGGTGCTTGCTGGAACCATGCCCCCAGGTTTTGCTGGGATCCTGATCCTCCTCCTGCTCTTGCCAGACCTTTCTGACTCCAGGTCCAAATCTCCCCAAAGCAGAGAGTAACACTTATGACTGATTACCAACAGAACTTCTTCAGCCTGTGCTTTATCACTTGACAGACAGGATCAAACCTGGCCCCAGGAGCTGCATACACTGGGCTACTGGACAATTGTTCCTCCCCATGGACTCCCAGCCAGCAGGACACAGCAGATCATTACACCCTATTGATGCACAGGGAAAAGAGACTGCAAGTCTGCTGTAAAACTGTAGACAGTCTAAGACCACAAAAAGTCTCTATGCCACCAGAATGTGGCCATCACAGAAAAAACAACATCAGATCTCTGGTGTTATTTGATTCAACTGAGGTTTGGCCTGGCTGGGCCAAAACCAGCCATTCACCTAGAGACCCTGCCTGGGGATAGGCAGGAAAAAGTAGCCTGTGGCCTCCCTCACCCCCTCCAGAGTTTGGCAGTATCCCATACATTTAGCCTCCCTCCCAAGCCATGTCCTATCATTTGATGCTTTGGGGCCATTGTCAACCTGTTATCAGTGGGCCACCAAGAAGCCAATGCTCCCAGACAAATGGAAAATACTGCCCTGCCACTTGCCAGCATAGCTGACTTTTTCCAGATAAAACATCATTGTTGACCTCTCAGAGGCTTTGGCAAGCATTGTTATTGCTTCTGACTGAGCATGACCTCATGCCACTACAACACAACTTTACCAGGATCCATGTCTGGGCATCTCCCAGCCTACAAAGTCTTCCCAAGCATGAAAGACTATCTTCAAATACTGTCATATCAACTCAGAGCAACCAGCTCTAGCTTAGATATATACTACACTGGGTTAGATGTTTGTATTTTATATACCGTACCTACCAAACAAATAAAGAACACTAGGAAAGCAAAGGTTTACTTCTGTTTGATATATCCCCACCCCCCAGTAAGAGTGTCTCACTGTCTGCTTTGAACTTAGATTTATCTCTGCTGTTTATACAATTGTTAGAGGGAGTTTTAATTGGATAGATGGCATTCATAAAAACTCAACTTGCAAAAGAGTTCTTTGGTGGCAAATACATTTAAAAGAACAAATGAGATACTAATAATATGGAGGACAAACTTACCCAAAATGCTGGAAAAACAAAATTTATTTCCATTGGTGACAGTTTGCCCTAGAAGACAGTCCCAGGGTAGAAGCCTTTAAAGAAAATAAATAAATAAATAAAAGGACTCAGAGTAGGTAATAAGGGCATACACCATCAAATCTTTTGCAAACACAGTGCTCAAATTTAAATATCTTGTTTTTCTGATATGGTGCTGAGGAACATGGTTTAGTAGTGGATGGCAGGTCAGGGTGATGGTTGGACTTGATCCTTCCAAGACAATTCTATGATTACAATCCCACCCAAGATTCCTGGCATTAGCTCACAAATAAGCTGGTCCATATTAGGGGCACTGCTGTAGTTCACTCACTCCTACTCTCAAAAAGGGAAGAGGATACAAAAGCTTTTTGAAACAAACTCCACATTTTCTGTTCCCCTTCCTCTGGAATATCTTTAGATTAAGTCAGCACTCTCAAGTCAAATTTATGTATGAAATCAGAAGAGGAAGCACAGATCAAACCTTGACAGGTTTTAATGTATTTACAGTGCTCATTTTTAGATTACTCTGTGCTGTATGACACCTGGTCACTATGCCACATTTTGATGGGATAAGGCTGATGTATCACTGATGTAAGGGGAGACTTAGCTGAATTTCCTTGTGATGAGATCATCAAAAAAGGTATGGAGGGAAAGACGAAAAAAAATAAGAAAGGTCATCTAGAAAACACACAGAAGGCGCTTCTCTCAAGTCAAGAAAAGATTGCAACCACGAGTAGTAAACATCACAAATGCGATCAATGATACCAAAACACAACAGGTCAAGGAAGAAAAGGAAAGGCAGTACTAAGATTTTGTAAGAGGTCATGAGATGTGGTTTTACCAGTAGTGAAAGGGACTAAAGTCAAACTGTTGAGAATCCAAGCTGAAACTAGAGGAGGATCTGCTAACTAGCACTGACCAGATCATAAGGTGACAAAGAAAACATGGAAACAGTTGGGGTAGGGGAGTGGTGTATTTATATTATAACGGGGAAAAAAAAAAGACAAGACATTAGAGTTAAGAGGTATGAGTCCATGGAAGATCAAGTGAGGGGATGTGACTGTGGGACAGGTGGACATCAGAAGAGACCTGAAAGTATGACAGAAGAAAAAGTCAGATAACAAAAGGGGAAGGACAGCTAAGGGAAAGGGGGAAGTCATACATCACTTTTTCCTTGGAGGAAGTCAAGTAGAGAAAAGTCAAACAAAAGTCTTAGAAAATGCTAGAAGATGGAAGATAAATGGGATTTTAGGTAAGGAATTTAATCAGTCTTTTAATACGTTTTGTTTACATGCAACTGATGGTCACCACTTATTTTATCACATTTGTGAAACATAATCACAAATTCAAAGTAACTAACAGCAAAACCATGCACTAACTACAATGAAATCTAGTTTAGAATAAGAAATTCCAAGTACATTCTATTTTACCCACACACACCCTTACCCACCAGCAAGGCAGGTGGCTCTTCTCAAATAACTCAGTTAAATTAAGTTGTATGTTCATGCTCATTAGCCACCATCTCCATTCCCCTGTGGTTTTAATTAGATAGGTTGCTTTGTGCACAGCTACCTCAGTCCTTCCCCAAAACATTCCCTCCATGTTGTGCTTTTTTTATGTGACCATTCTTCAAATGGTCCTAATTGCACTGGAGGCAGCCGAGGCAATATGGGCAGAGCTGTGACCTCCCACAGAGAATGCAAGGCAGGAGCAACAGCCGGCAAAGCACACACATGTCTTGGACAGGGTTAAGATCTTTTTCCACAGTTTTATCCATTTCAATCAGGATAAACCATCAGCACAGCAGGCTTATGTGAAGGGTCAGAGCCACAGCACAGGCGCCAAGCACACAAGGTGCATTATTAAGAGGAGGGTAGCCAGCAGGTCGAAGGAGCTGATCCTGTCCCTCTACTCTGTCCTGGTCAGGCCTGACCTGGAGTCCTGTGTCCAGTTCTGGGCTCCCCAGTACAAAACAGACAGGGATCTCCTGGAGAGAGTCCAGCAAAGGCCACAAAGATGATTAACAGCCCCAGCTCACTCATCTTGAGTGAGCTGGGGCTGTTCAGCCTGGAGAAGACAGAGGGGATTTCCTCAATGTTTATAAATATCTGAAGTGTGGGAGACCAAGGGAGATATCCAACCTCTTTTCAGTGATCTATGAAGACAGGACAAGGGGCAATGGTCACAAGTTGGACCACAGGAAGGTTGGCACCAGTGTGATAAAGCACTAGAAACAGGCTGCCCAGGGGGGATTGTGAAGTCTCCTTCTCTGGAGACACTCAAGACCCATATGGTGCCTACCTGTGTGACCTGCTCTAGGGAACTTGCTTTGGCAGGGAGGTTGGACTTGATCTCTAAAGGTCCCTTCCAAACCCTACAATTCTGTGATTCTGTGAAACTGACACCACAAGAACCTTCTTCCTGCCCCACAAGCCCCTACATTGGTTCACCACCTCCACACCCAGCACATGAAACCACAGTAACAAAGCCCTGACATGCTACCAAGGCCCAGGGAACACAGAAGCCCCCCCACCAGTCCCCAAATTCAGCATATCTGGCTGAAGCTCATCCCCCAAATCACCAACCCCAGCAAGCAAAGCACATCCCTCAGACCTCTAGCTAGGGCACTTGCCCAAAAACAGAAGAGTTCAGGAGGACCTACTCCAAGGGTTCTTTTAAAAAAGAAAAAGAAAAAACAAACAAGCCTATTAGCAAAGGTACCAAGACCATAAAGTGACTTGCTTCAAGCAGGAAAGGGGGGTAAAGGCTGAAGTTTCAGAGAAAAAAAAAAAGGAAATGGGGTGGATCAGTTCTGCCCATGAAGAGCAGAGCAGGACTTTTTGGGGACAGAATTTCTACTTCAACCCCTATTTCCCCTCTATTATCTGAATAAGACTCTAAATCAAGCGAGTGTGTTTGACAGAAAAACCCTCAGACCAAAGAGTCTCTGCTCCGCAGCTGCCCTGCAGCCCCAGAGGAGAATCCAGGGAGCTCAGCACCACTCCCAGACTATTTATTCCTGGCTGCCCAGGGTCAGCAGCCACGCAGCAGAGATTACAGCAACTTGGATTTGTTACGTAAGGGACACGTTGCTTCGGGCTCTTCTCAAATCCCAGAGACATTGCTATTATGTAATAGGAACAATCAAACAGGGCAGCTCCTCTGTGACTTGATTTTTTTAAAAAAAGTGCTGAGCAGCTGAAAACGATTGTTCTGGGTCTGTCAGACTCAGTGTTATGTTTCCCACTAATCAGTTTAACCTTACAGCTGCTGTAGCTTACAGGGACAGTGACTCAGCTCTCATTCTGCCCAAGGCCTCGAGATCCAGGAAAATAAAACAACCTTTTCCTACCTTCCCACCCCGCTGAGGGCAAAGCTGATATCTTCTGAACTGAGCCTGAGGGCTTTCATTTCTTCAGCATCAGCCCCGCACTGGCTCTACTAACATTAAAGGATTACTTACATGAATCAAGGCTGCTGGCCCGGATTGGATAGTGGCTGTGATCCCCTCTGACATTTGGGCTTTCATCAATGAAACATGCAAGCTCAGCTGGCAGAATCACCAGATAGCCTTATACTCTTAAATTATTACCATAAATAACTGTGATGGCAATGTATACAATTTTACATTGCACATTATGCATCCACATCATGCTATTTAAGAACACACATATATTAGCAAAATCCATTGTTTGATCCATCTGTAAGCCACTTAAACCAAGCATTTCAGTCATGGTCTGGCAATATCAAGGATGGGTAAATGCAGAGGCTTCAGGAATTCCTAGTTGGCAATTAAACACTTTGTCCTATCAAAAATCATTGCCCAGTCTGGTTTTGTTTTAGAAAGTTACTCATTTCTTTCCATCTTACAAACTATGTTTAAAGGAAGTTGGTTTTTTTTTTTTTTAACACACACTTTTAAATTCCTTTGTCTAATACCCGAAAAGGAAGGAAAAGCACTCTTTCCATGTTTCTCTGACCTCCTGTTCTGGCCTTTCAGCCTTTTAACGCATTGAAGAAACAGCCCAATCTGAGTGCCCATGCTCTTCTTAACATTAGACCCCAAGCCCCTTAGTGTTAATTCCTGAAGAATGTATCCAGATTGTGACCACGATACAGCAACCCCATCCTAAGCTCTTCCTCCTGATCTCTGTGACATTTCTAGCCTGGTGCATAAAGCCATTCGATTTCAACACAGCTCATGCAGACTGATCTTTACAGGCTGCTTTATTACTGTTCCCATTTTGAAGCCTCACAACCACATGCATTAACAGCTAAACTTTTCGTCATAACAGCAGAACCACCACAGATACAGATGGTCTGGTAGACGAGAAGGAATGCATTCTATCCGAGAGCACAACTCTACCAAAAACATTCAAGTGGAATTTATTTCTCAATGTCTTATCTGTGTCCAGCAACCTGCCAGCTTGCCCTGTGCGCAGAACATCAGGATTCCTCCCAGCATTCTGGCTTGAGGAAATTACATTGAACTTGGAAATGCCTAATATAAAGCTTTATTTCCCCTTCCCCCCCCATCACAATCTAATTCTTGATCAGTAACACTGACATACCCCGCAGAGCAGAAATACATTACTTGGAATCATCTAGTCCCTCTGATTTTTTCTGGCAGTATAAACTGGAGAATTATTATGAGGACTGTCATGGAGTGTAGAAACAATCTCAGGTGGCTTAAAGGGCTGCTGTTCCACATGTCCCACACAGAACTTGGCAGAGATAACACATGCCAGAGGGCAAAAACCCTCTTGGAGCATCTCCGTTCAAGTTCTCCTTGCCTACCAGACTGTCTCTTTGATAGCCTTAATGTGGTGCCATAGCTTAGATCACTCTGTGGGAATAATGAACACAGAAGTCAACTCATTGAGGATAAGTTATCAAATAGTTAAAATTCAAAAAGTAAAACTTAATAGAGAAAGAAACTAATTAGCCCAGCATGTGGTTTAGATGCTTGTTTATTTTTTAACTCTGATTTCAAAGGGAAGTCATTCTCCTGTAAGTGTTCAGTGATTATACCCATGAAGTGAAAGTTGCAGCTGTGCTAGAACAAGATAGGCCTTCCTCAAGCTCCGCAGCCCATGCAATAGCTGTTTGAAAGCAGTTTATCTCTGAGCAGAACAGCCTTCAAGCTAATTATAAGGAGCAGCAACCTGTATTACACCAACACCTAAATTAAGGGTCAAGATTGCAGGCTGTGAGGAGAATCCAAGGAATTTTTTCAGCTGATGCTTTCGCTAGTTTGGAGGATCACATAAAATCACTGATCTGTATGTGACATCACTAACAGCAAAAGCCTAGAACTGCAGCTACACAAGATGCTTCTGAGGCTTAAGTCATTTGCAGAGATCACAGAATATTAGGAGCTGGAAGATATGTGATGCAGATTCCTCTGCTGAAACAAAAATGGACTTCGCTGTTCACAACCCCTAAACACCCTGCACAAGTGGGCCAACACAGTCCTCCCAGTTTTTGGAGAGGAAGGTAAGGCACCATCTTAAAACAACTTTACTACAATTATACATGGTCATAACTTGGATGTCCTCACCTCCCAGCCAGTGCAATGGTGATCCCAATTCCTGCACAGCACGGTGGGCTGAGCTGCACTCTGCCACAAAAGCAACAACTTTTCTGAGCCTATCAGTTCCTCCCCTGCAATGTGAAGATTCACAATCCCAAGAGCTCTGAACCTGCCTGACTGCCAGCTTTGAAGCCACTTAATTGAAAAAGAGAGTGCTTTAAAGAAATTAGTACAGTGACCACTCAGTCTTCCAAACAGCCATTTCTCCTACTCAAGATCTGGTTTCTTTTCAGATGTTTTGAAGGTTTCACAGCTATTCTTTTTGACTGCAATATAGTAACCTACTAACAAGCATAGAGAAATATGAGACAGAGCCTTATCTGGTATAAATCACTTGGTTGGGAAGTTAGGGCTATCTGTATCAGCTAATCACAGAAAGGGATCCTTTCTACCCAGACCAAAGGATCAAGTTCCAACCACCCTGCCACAGCCAGGGACACCAACCTCCAGGTTGCACCTCGACAAGGTTGCCCAGGGCTCCATCCAACCCAACCCTGAACACCTCCCTCCAGGGTTAGGGCATCCACCACTTCTCTGGGCAGCCTGTTCCAGCACCTCACCACTCTGTAGAGAGCTTCCCCCCCATATCCAATCTAAACCTTCCTTCCTACAGCTTTAATCAATTCCCCCTTGTCCTACCACTCCCTACCCTTGTAAAAATGTGATTCCCCTCCTGTCTATATGCTCCCTTTAAGTACTGGAAGGCTGCAATAAGCTCAACTCCCTCAGACTGTCCTCATAGGTGAGGTGCTCCAGCCCCTGATCATCTTCATGGCCTCCTCTGAACCCTCTCCAACAGCTCCACATCTTCCTTGACTTGGGATCTCCAGATCTAGACACAGTACTCTACTTGCCCTTTTGCTTCTCACCCTACAAACCCTCACTAAGTAGGTTTTTCTTATTAACACAATGGCCAGGGACAACCAGCTGGTTACAGCATTTGTTGGAGATCTTTCTGATAACCTTGGGTGAAGGTTTGGATCCTATCCTCTTCCCAGTTCCCCACTGGAGGATCCAGAATAGCAAGATGATACCATGTAATAGCGATGGACAGAGTAAACAAATAAGGGTTTTGAAGAGAAAGGCATCAAATACATACCCAGCAGCAGAAAATGACAGTATTGCAGGCTCACAAGGATGGTATTTATATTAAGACAGTGCCAGAATATTTTACACAAATATCAGTCAGAATTATTTACTTGAAGGAAGACTGTTTCAACAGGTCCAAGTCCATCACTCAGTGTGGTTTTGCCCCTCTTTGCTACTTTCTTTTCACTTTCAGCTACTTAGGACTTCTTCAACAAAACTGACTGCAGTGTTCAGTCACACTTAAACAAGGCCAGTATAATTATAAATAACTTATGGTAAAATGCAATCCTTGTGTAGGGAAAGCATTTGCTAAATCAGCTGCGCCTCAGTATTTTTAGCAAACCTCAGCATCCAGCCGGGGGTGGAGGGGAAGAGATTTTCTTGTGCTGCTTTTTGCTGGCATTTCAGCAAATGTATTACTGAGATGTTCATTAAAATCCCTAGATCTTTTCTCCTGCAGAGTACTCAAATATTAAACTGACCACTGCATACAAGTGTAGTGTATTGTGCTTCACTTCAACAACTGTATGACTCTCTGAAGAGAGCACATTTCACTGAAGCCTGAAGTTCTGGCTGTGTTCTCTGTCTAACACTGATTTCTAGTACTTCTTCATTGAACTCAGGACACATAAGGATGTACACTGGAATCTGAAAGTCTTGGTTTGTTTTTTTTTTTTTAAAAAAAGCTTTTCCTATTACAAGGGAGAACTATTTCTCACCAGCTACTGAATTCCCTGCACAGCCTCTGATGTGCTTTACATACATAGAGAACTGCACTTCTGCAGCAGATGTGCTGCTAGCTCTTCTCACTAGCTTACTAAACACCTAGCATTGCTTACTATACCATAAATGCATTTTGCATGGACATCCACACTCCATAAGTTTAGGCCAGGAGTTTTAAGCTACTTTTTTTTTTATTAGAGTCACTATCACTGACAAAACAGACCTCCATACAAGAAAATTTTACCAAAATAAACTTTGCTGTGAAGTAATTAAAAGCTACCTACCTGACCCAAACCTACAGCTGGCATTTGTTAGGTCTGTAGCCAAATAGCTACCTCTGTCTTTAAAGAGACAAACTAACTAAAGACATGGTACCATATCAAAAGCTACTTCAAATAAACCACGCGGACAAAGACTTGCAAACAACTTCTCAACCCTTTCCCTCATCTCAGGCAGGGACTTCTACATTTAGAGTGCACTGCCCTGTCGTGGCATGTAGAGAACCCCCCTTTTCTACAGTAGTGAAAGGCTTTACTCCTCAGAAATTAAGGTAATAAATAAACCCAAATGAGAAGTTCAGCCTCATTTGCATACATCTAGCTCACTGCTACTGCTCTCCTGCAGCACAGGCTGTGCTGCTCTCCACAACAGATTGCAGAGATAGGAGACAAGTAGCCGGGCATATTTAATTGCATTGGGAAAGGGCAGACTGGTAAAGAGTTTATGCAGCAGGGGATCTAGAAAAGCCTACATCCCTGCTTGAAATTGGGGATGAGAAACAATAAAACCCACAGAGACTACACTGAATGTAAAGATCGTAAAACAATTCCTATACGAAAACACATGAACCAAAACAAGGCTTTTACGCATCGCATTATATCCAGCTCAATTGGTGCCAAGTGCCTCCTTAAGGCAGCCATCCATTGCAAAGTTAACCTGCACGCAAGCACTCGGCACTTCATTATTGTGCTGCCAACGTCTTAATATCAGTAAATATTTTTAACGCTTGACCCACTGAGAACACCAGTTAGTTTGTTGATCCTGCACATTTTTAAGGCAGTGATAAAGGTCGGGGCTCTCTCCATCTCCGGAGCGCTCAGGGTTCGCTGGCTCCCTAACAGCGCAGCACAGGCGGAGCGCAGGCTGAGGCACAGCGCGCAAACCCCCTCTGCGCTCTCACCTCAGGAAACAGGGACTGGGCGGAAAAGGCAAAGGTAGCAAGGGGGCTAAGTGACGGGAAGGAGGAAAAGGGATCCCCACTCGCCTACAAAGAGTCGGAAACAACTGACCTAGATGAACAGCTGCTCAAGCAGAGTCCTTTTACCTGAGTGGGGAGACCTGGACGCACTGCCTCATCTGCCACAGATTTATCATCTTCCTATTCCGATAGTAACACCACCCTTATAACTTACAGCACTTCCATCACGCTCAAGAACAACAGCGAGAGCCCACGGAACTCCACGGAAGGGTCGGAGAGGATCAGCCGCTTCAGCACGGCGAGCCGGCGGGATGCTGCATAACTCGGCGCTCGCCCTGGCCCCTCCGCTCAGCCGTGCCGAGCGCTCGGCCCCGTCCGGAGCTCCCCGGGACCCCGCTCGCCACGAACCAGGCGACTTCGGTCTTCAGCTCGGCGCCGCGCGGGGAGCGATGCCCACCCGAGGCTGGGCGCTCATTAGCACCCTCACAACTTTTGCGAGGAGAGGTCCGATACCACAAAACAAACCCGGTCCGGTTCGCTATCCCGCCACCCGGACGGCTGCCCGTCACCGCGGGCAGCGAAGAGGAGCGGCCGACGGACCTCCCGCGCTGCCGGCACCCGCGTTTCCCCCGCGCTGGAGCCACCCCACTCAGCTCCGTTCTCGCCCGCGTCCCGTCCCAC
>VXBZ01011806.1:59788-99260 GCA_013399135.1 Heliornis fulica
ACCCCCACCCCTCCCCCCCGCCCTTGGTCCCCGCCGGACCCCAGTCCTTTACGGCCCTGTGCCCGCAGAGGGAGGAAGGCGGCACATCGCGATAGCGGTGGCGATAAAGGATAATTGAGAGCGTTCCCGACGTTGCATTTGCTGGACGTTTCCACCTCCGTCCGTTTTCCCCGGGAAGTGCCGCGGCCGTGGGTGCAAAGGAACAGCCGGTAAGCGCTCAGGAGGGTTACGGTGCGATACTGAACGGGGGTCTTCCCAGGAGCACCCAGGTACCTCAGGTGGCATCAGGCATCGTGGCGAGGCCTCCTCTTCCTCGGCTGGCCACCTGCCAGCTCTGCCTCGCTCCAGGTTCATTTCTCCCTTGCTTCAAAATGAGGAAGAAAGTCAGTAAATAAGTAAATACGGTTGTAGAGAGGTGGGTGATGGTCTCTTCAACCAAGTGACAGGTGACAGAACACGGGGAAATGGCCTCAAGCTGCACCAGGGCAGGTTCAGATTAGATGTAAGGAAGAAATTCTTCACTGAAGAGTTGTTGGGCTGTGGAACAGGCTTCCCAGGGAGGTGGTTGAGTCACCATCCCTGGGTGTATTTAAAAGACGGGTAGATGAGGTCCTCAGGGATATGGTTTAGGAGAGGACAGGTACGGTTGGACTTGATGATCTAAATGGGCTTTTCCACCCTGGTGATTCTGTGATTCTGTGAAACAAGCTTTCCAGCACAATTCATATCTCAAACAGTAACCTCCATCACTTTTCCCATGCTTAAACTCTTGCCTGGGGGTTTTACTCCTGCTAGGGGAGCAAGCTCTGTGGTAAAGGCAGAGGCTCTTTATTGTACATTTGAAGCCTTATGTACCCGTACAGCCTGTGTTACAGCTATCTCTGTCACTATTGTTATAGTCCCGACGAGCCAGCGCTCATTGTTTCAATCAGCTGTTAAAATCAGCAGCAAGCATGGGATCAGATGGGAGTGTTATGATCTGTGTCTAATGCCGGGCAACTCAATTAATTTTTACAAAGTCCTCTGGGTAAACACATGAAGGTCTGTTCAGGAGCGTGCAGTTCATGAGGCTGGACAGATGCCACACAGCATCCTCTTGCCTGGTAGCCCCTGTAATGATACCTGGAGGCACCAGGAGAAGAGCCAGGAGCTCAGGACCCACATGCAGAGGCACAAGACAGCAAAGTGCCTGGGAGTCTGGGGACACCTCTGAAGAAATGTATGTGGTCCCAGCTCCAGCCTGGACCTTGGGCAGCTGGGATCCAGTATAGCATCCAAGAAAAAATTTCCTTACTCAGTGCCTACCTTCAGGGAAGTGATGGAGTCACCGTCCTCGGAGGTATTTAAAAGGTCAATAGATGAGGTGCTGAAGGGCATGATCTAGAGGTGGACTAGTCGGGGTTAGGCTGTGGTTGGACTCCATGATCTTAAGGTCTCTTCCAAGCCAAGTGATTCTATGATTCTCATGAGGCTGATGTTACAACCTCATACAGAGGGACAGTCACTGTCACAGGATATATCCTTATTTCCCAGGCATGCAGTAACTTCCTTACTTCTGCCTGTGCTCAAACACACTGTGCTTGCATCTGTCTGCGGTTTGAAGTGCCAAGTTCTATCCCTGTGGCACCATAAGTGAGTATCTTATCCTTAAAGGACCTTCCTTTAAGGTTGTCTTCACTGCTGAAAAAAGCTGTGTTCTCCTGACCCACCACACTAGACTAAATGCTCGCTTGAGTTACAGTGACGATACAGCATCTTAGCTGGTAAAGTCACTGAGAGGATCCCTCTGGTTGGCACAAAGGAAGACCCTGTTTTATCAGGTCAGACAGTTTAGCTGTGGTGGTTTACAGCAAGAAGCCCTCCTCCCTCTCTCCGACCAGCTCTGCCAGAGTTTTCCAGTCGCCAGCAGAGTAGGCAGGACAGGAGACATGTCCATATCTTGATTCAAAATTCAGAATATTATTTATGTTCAAGCTCTGAGTTTATACATGGTTAAAATAAGGGGAGGGGACCCTGAGGAAGCGAATTAAGCCATCCAGTACTTCAGACATTAATTTTCAGAAAGTAGCAGCACTGTTTGTCATGTCCAAAGACATCACCGTGAAAGTGTTGATGATAGGGACTTACAGAGGAGGCAGGCTTTCAGTGCCCTCTTTTTACATTAGTACTTGAAAGGATCCACTGGCTCTATTAAAAAACAAGGACAGTAACTGAGAAAGCCCAAACTCGTGCAAAATACTAATCAGACTGCGAAGACCTAATTATGGAAAAAAAAATTATAATAATACACGTGCATGGGGTTTCTTCCCTCAACAGAACGTTTTTTCAAACAATTGTCACTCCCAGCACTTCTGATTGTGGAGCTATTGCACTCTAAAAGATTATTCGTGCTATTATCATACCTAATTAAAAGCTACTTAGTGGTAGAATGTGGGCTCTGCTTTATATTTAGAATCTGTGAAGAATATCTTCTGTAGATAATTCATGGAAACTTGTTTTTCTTTTACATTTGGAAGAGAGATTTGTAGCCCATAGAAACATCCAATGAAAGATTTCTTACGCACCTCCAGCAATCAGAAAGGATAACAAAAAAATATTGTTTCCACTGTAAAGGAAGAAAAGAAAATGATGAGAGACTGAAGGAATATACAGGTTTTATACACGTGGGCATAGCAGGTTCAAGCAGAATTTTGAGCTGAAACCACTTTGTTGATCTCTTTAGGAAGAAGCTGCTGCAGCTACAGAGAGGTGGCAGAGTAGCCTCACACATAGACCTGGAAATAGAAGGCACGAGGAACCTGTGACCCAGAGCAGGGACAGCTTGCTTGTGAGTATGCAGGTCTGGATACAGCCCTGCTGGAACTGGGGAACAGAGTAACCACATGCCATGGATGTGGTTGATCTGGTGAGACCTCCCTGAGTCTTCCCACCTTGTCACAAGGGAATGGATGGTTGGCACAGTGTGGGGACCTTTAGCTGTGTGTATCCAGGCTTCACCCCTTGTGTTTAAACAAGCACCTGGACACCTCAGTGACTGTGTTTGCATAGGTGGACATGGTGGGACCAGGGACCAAACTGGATTGCTGATGGTACACACTGCTTAATTGCTAATGTGCTCCAGGGCACAGCCTTGGCCAGTGCCACGTGCCTGGCATGGTTTCGTATTCTTTCACCCTACATGGTCTCCTGGCACTGTCTCAGGAGGCTCTGCAACCACAGATGTCCCTCTTGCCCCATCCCAATTCATGTAATATTTTTTTAATGCAGCATTGTTTCATGCAATAAACCACAGTTCTTGTCAGCTGCAGCAAGCTGCATCAACTACTATGTTACTTTGGACAGTATAAATAAAAAAAAAAAAACACCAACAACAAAGGGAAACATCTAGACATTAATACCGATGTCCCAAGGCCATAGGGAAACCAGATGGGAGACCAGGACTGGGCACCACACAGTATGGATGCTGCCAGTCTTGGTCACTTGGCCTCAGGATCAAACAGCGGTTCCTGGCTCTGTTCATTTAGGGGTAAATACAGAGCTGGCGATGCCAGAAGGCTGCACAAGGCTTATGTGTCTGCAGAAGTAAGCAAGCAGCACAATAGGTGTTCAGCTTTGCAGATTACCTGAGAACAATGAAAGTCAGAAGGAAAAAAAAATCCACACCCCTCCTGCCCTTAGATCAAGCTGCAACATCATATTAAGGCTATTTAAAGGGTTTCTGTACCACGGAGGATGCAGCTCAGACCCGGTCACGGGAGGGTCCGCAGAGCAGCTCCTGGGCTGCATCCCCAGGATGTGAGTGCTTCTGAGGGCAGATGGAAAAGCTGGGGGCTGGGGGCTGCCCCTGGTAAATCCATGGTAGGTGGTTGCAGGCAGGGAGAAGAGCTGCTGCTAGGTTGCTGCCTGGGGGCCACAGCTGAGAGCCTGCTTACAGCCCTGTGCCCAGCTCTGGCTGGGTAAGATGTTTAAGCTACTTTCTCCAAAGGAAAATTTTTCTTAGCCTCCCAGGTCTGGCCCACACATGTTTTATCAATGAGACAGCTGCAGTTGAAAGTATGATTTCTTTGCTTGCTTATGTATTTATTTTGTTTAGGTAATTTTTGTAGCCCTATCAGCTATTATTATTTAAGCACCATCTTAAACTTCATTCACACCAGCTAATACTCAAGTGCTGACATGCTTGTCCCAGAATGAAGCTGTCTGATACTGACTTGGGTATCTTCTGGTCTTGCATAACTGTAACAACATAAGCTCTTTTCTATTGCATCAACATGAGGGGTGACTGTGTCACTTAGACTGTTATCAGTGTAATAAAGTGGGACAAGTCTTACATCTCGCTGAACACCAAGAAGCTGGCTTTGACTGTGACCATCTTCTCATCAGAGCAGAGACTGGCTTGTCACAAGCTCCTAGATAAACCCATGATGTAAAGATGTAGTGGAGCTCTATATAAATTACAGCTAAACCAGTTGATTCCCTCATCTGTGAATATTGGCTGGATAATTTAGTGAGAAATGAAAGGCTGTAACTAGAGCAAATCATGTAAAGCAAACAGTCTTGCCAGAAAAATATCAACTTAATCTATCAGGTCTATTCCTCCTTCATTAAAATTATGAGCACTGTCTTGAACACCCAAATTACTAGTGACTGAGTATTCTTCAAAAAGGTAGTATTGGGCACGCTCACTAGCAGCAATAACCTGCCCTTTTTTGAGTGGAGTACACCAAGTGGTGAGGATGACTTCAAATACTCTTTTCAAACAGCTTGGATTATTTTAAGCCATAAATTCAAAGTCGCCTGGGATCACAATAGTTGCCTCTCTGAGCTGTGTTACTGCTTGATAAGAGCAGTGAAACACTGCAGACAGATGATAAAGCAGTTTGATGTGAGCTCTTGTGAATGACACCATGGAAGACATCTGTCCCATGAGACCTGGGGAATCCCAACCATGAAGAAGAATAATTGCGGTCAGATAAAAACGGCAGCTTGCTCAACACATCAACTTCCTATCAGAATAAATATAATTGAGCACATTTTCTTGGATGAAGGGGACTTTCGGTGTGAACAATTAATTTCTGATGATCAGGAGTAAGCATGGCACAACTGAGGTAACATAAATACAGTTTCAATTTTTTTTTCTAATTTGTACTGAGAAAACATTACAGCTGAGGAAAAGTCAGCTGTTGGGATAGCCTGGGTAGTATAAATCTCTGCATTTTATGAAGTCTCATTGATTTATGCAGTTGCATACACATATGCATGTATAAACACATATGCAACTCCATATATGTAGCCAGCAGCCCGTTTGCAGGCCTGCACCTAGTGCCTTTTGACCCACAGAACATGGAAGGTCCTTAGATCTAGGCAATTCCCATTCAAATAACAGTGGCTAAGACAGCAGGATAGGCACATGCCAGGAGAACCAGCTCATCTGCCAGGAGGTGGGATTTAGACACTGGCCTAGCTCAGAACCAAGAAGCTCCAATGTTAAACCTTGAGGACTTGTCAATGACTGGAGCAGATTGGGCTGCCATCAGATGAGTGACACACAGTGCCCATGTTGCACCTTGCTGGCCATGGGTGGGGTGGTTTGATTCTCCAGTCCTTTCCCTGCACCTCCAACCCCAGCCAGCCTGCCTGCTCCCTTGCTTGTCCCAGCCACGCTGCTTGTCACAGAATCACACAGAGTCACAGACTGGTCTGGGTTGGAAGGGACCCCGAGGATCATCGAGTTCCGACACCCCTGCCACAGCCAGGGACACCAACCTCCAGGTTGCACCTCGACAAGGTTGCCCAGGGCCCCATCCAACCTGACCCTGAACACCTCCCTCCAGGGTTGGGGCATCCACCACCTCTCTGGGCAGCCTGTTCCAGCACCTCACCACTCTTTCTGTGAAGAACTTCCCCCTGATATCCAATCTAAACCTTCCCTCCTCTGGCTTCAATCCATTCCCCCTTGTCCTACCACTCTCTACACTTATAAAAATCCAATTCCCCTCCTGTCTATAAGCTCCCTCTAAGTACTGGAAAGCTGCAATGAGGTCCCCCTTCAGCCTTCTCTTCCCCAGGCTGAACAAGCCCATCTCCCTCAGCTTGTCAATCCTGTTCATTTCACTAACCCTGCTTGAACCACTCCAGCCATCATTGCACACCCGGATGTTGTAGTGCTTCCAGCACTTATTGGAGCTGCTCTGACCCCTCCATCATTGCCAAAAACTAACACGACAACAGAAGCCAAGGGGTTTCCCTTCTGAGGTAACACACTGAGCTGTGGTATACCACTGGGGATGGAGGGCAAGAGCTGAGACCCTCGTACCCAGCAGCTGCATAGGCTGAAGGCTGCCTCAGCATCAAAGCCAGTCCCTTCAACAAGGGTTCAATTTCTGCCAGGCCAATAAACTGAACTGCCTCACAAAGACAGTCAGTGAGTTGGTACATGGGGTGGGGAGGGAAGAGCAAGAACAGGAGAGCAGGAAATGGGGTGAAGAGAAGGACTTCAGTTTTTGTCAGAGCAGTTTATATTTGCTCAGTTGTGTTGCTCAGCTCTGCTCACTACCAGGTGTCTGGTCATCCAGAAAACCTTCCCTGCCCAACATCCAGACTGGCTCCCCTTCCCCTCTGCCCTCATGGCTGAAGGGACAGGGAGAGAAGGAAGAAGCAAGGGCAGGAAGGACAGCCAGTGGGAGTCCCTGCTCCACCTAACACGCGTTGTGAAACCACAGCCAAAACTGACAGCCCACACTGCAGGCTGGCTTAGGAAACCCAGAGGAATTTTTAAGATTTCAAAAAAAATGGTTTTAGAGAAACAATCCCTGTGCTATGTAACAAGCAGTTGCAGTTCCACAAATGAGGGAGTGGGAGCAGCAGAAGGAGCTGCAAACTGGAGTGCAACAGCAATTGCAGTGTCACACTGCACACCATTCTGTCCATGTTGCCTCTCCAGCCACAGAGAGGAACAAAAGGCAGAAAGAAAGGACATATGTGGTGGAGTTGACCTGTATGGGCAGTGGAGGGAGAAGGGAACTACCTGTGCAGAAAGCAGATACATCCCTGTTCAGAACCCATGGGTAGGAAGAAGGACCTGAACCTAAGCTTAGCAGCACATTAAAGTTGTGTTAGGGATATCATGCACCCAGCTCTCCTCCAGCAGCCCAGCAGCACCCGTTGGCTTGTCACGTCCTATCCATCACTTTGGAGATCTACCACTGATTGTTCAAGCCCCTGCTCCCTTACTGTGTTCTCCATCCTTCACCTTGATTGACTCTTGATTCATCTGAGGAAGAGAATGGAGGAGGGAGATGTGACTATTAAAAAGCAGCAGCAAAAATGCCCTCAGAAATTTTACATCAAGAGTTCAGCCTTGCTCATAAAGTGACTGAGTTCACTGGATACTGAACCAGTTTTTCCCTGCAGAATTAATGAAACAGAGGAGGATGTGTCATAGACTTAAGAAATACAGATTGCATATATAAGAACAGTGTAAAAGGAAGTAGAGGATGAAGAGGCAGAAGCAGGATCACCTGGAGGTGACACAGGCTTTCCAGGGCAGTCTACTGCCTTGGCTGGTTTATCGATGAGAATGAACACCCAGTATGCATTCCTTACTGTGAGTGTTTTCAGTGCCTCTTTCTGAACAGTCATCCTCCTCAGATGCATCAAGTTCAGACAAATCAATCAAGCATGAAGGACAGAAAAGCAAAATCATGCTTGGGCACTCAGTCCCTCAGACAAAGCAGCCAGAATCATATAAAAGAGTGATGACCTGCTCATTAATTCTGACGGGGAATACTGTTTGCATGGCTTTCCAGGAACATATTCTTGGTGGGAAGGGTATGGCTCTCTGTTTTCTTCACACTGGCTGAAGTAAGGTCTGAAGGCACTTCACAGCTCTTCCAGCTCCATCATTTCAGTTTCTGGGGCACTGGATGCTGCTGTGGGATGAATAGGAAAGCCAAATGCACCCACAACTGAGGCTTCATATTTGAAGGTGTTTGCACTGTTGGGGAGTCAGGCTGGTTCTGGGGAGGTTGGCTCTGAGACAGCACTGCAGTGAGGTGTCTGCAGAGGGGCCAGGACCTCGCCAGACCTGCTGGACATTCCCATCATACAAGTTACACTTGCTGCAATGGCAGCAGAGCGGGTTGCTGTAAAACCACATCCAAAGACAGTCTTCTCAGCTGCCTACTTGGCTGATTTTCACCAGGGCTTTGCAAGTCAGCAGGAAACTACACCAAACTCCTAGCTACCACTGCTTGCACCTGTGATAAATCAGACACATAGTATACATAGAGGAGGAGGAGAACAGAGTAATTTCTAAAGAGAATGCTGTTATCTGTTAAGATTGCTTCTTTGGAAGTCTCATAGCCTAGGAGGCACCGTAGATGGTGACCAGGGATTACAAAGCACTCCTGGCTCAGCCAAGCCAGCATTGCTGGAGCAATTGTAGGTCCACAGGCATGCATGCAACTGCCACTCTGCTCTGGGAGAGCTGGGAACTGTAAAAATCAAGAATAAATTGAAAACAAGACCATCTCAGCTTTATTGTGGTATCAGCTGGATTTCCTTGGAGTACATTTAGATAACAGCACTAAAGAAAATAGCATCTGATTTACAGTAGAGCTGTTGTTACCTGAGGCACTTGACTGCTGGCAGAGCTGCAGCAGGTAATTTTCAGTGAGATTCATTGTATATAAGTATGTGAGAGGGTAAATCAGCACAAATGAGGACCAGGAGGAGAAGAACAGCCACACAGTCACAGCCAGGAAAGCAAAGGGAACTGGCACTCGTGTGGATGCAGAATAATGAGGTTGTGGAGATATGATTGACAGGGAGGCTTAGCAGCAGCCCCGGATGGCAGGGAGTCTCTTCCAGAAAACAATATTGCAAATGAAGTGGAAAAAGGAAAAATTGTAAGCATGACACTGACAGGCTCCAAGGCAGGAGAAAGCTTCAGCACACACTTCGGCACTCTGGCAGCATCAGTGACACACAAGCTGCAGCTTCTGTCCTGAGGGCAGCTCAGTCCAGCAGCCATGGAGAGCAGCGCTGAGAACAGGACTCAGCCCCAGTAGAGACAACCAAAAACCTCACAAGAAGGACCATTATTTACACAGTGCTTTTGTTAAAACCTGTGCTGTCTTACGTGCCATCCTTTTGTCTTACCTGTCAAGCTTCTCTGGCTTTGTGGTACCATCCAGTAACACCCATGTTTTACTACTGAACTTCTGACTCTCATACAACTGGAACCAAAGCCTGCGCCCGACCTCCCCATGGGCTGTGGGAAATATCTCAAGTCCTTTCCCCTTTTGCTTTCCACCAGGGCCAGGATTCACCAGGCAACCCCAAGCCTGAATTCAGAGACAATGTGGGGTTCAAGATTTTCTTGCTGATGATGCTGAGAGTACCTCCTTGCCAAGAGGGAATTCAGTTGAAAGAGGGGGTGGCTGAGGCCAGCTGAGTCCCCAGCCCATCTGCCTGTGCAGGGTGGATGGTTTCTCGGGGATTAGCACGGTCCTGGGGCATCATTAGCCTTCACAGAGTTTGTAGGCCATAGAGAAAGGAGACAGCTGAAAGAGGGCTTCTGGCTTCCCCAAGGGAAAAAGGCTGCTGTGGGGTTCCCTACAAGCTTTAGCTGTACAGCCCCTCCGGGGCAGGTCACCAGGCAGCCTTCTTCCCTCCTTCCCTCCCTCCTTCCCTCCCTCCTTCCCTCCCTCCTTCCCTCCCTCCTTCCCTCCCTCCCCTTCCCTTAGGACACTGCATTTTGCACTCGACTTGCTTCGCAATCAGGCTGGGAGGACACCTAAGCAATTAAAAAAGCTTCCCATTTAAAATACTATGATACATTTGTTTTTCTATGCAGAACACGTTCGTAATTCAGCCCGAGAGGGCCAGGGATCTGAAATGGGTTTTTCTCTTGCTTCTTTACCTTCTTTCCTCCTCAGCACACACTTCTTTCATAAAACTTTCCCACACTGACCTCAGAGATGGACATGTTTTATTTCTGACACCCGATCTATTGTCCTGGGCATTGTATTTAACCAAACAGAGCTCTAAGCCCCTCAGAATAAGGGGATTACCATCTCTCTATGAATTTTGTCAAACTGCCGTAGGAAATGTCAGCTTCACGGTTTCCAGGGTTTGTGTTTAAGGAAAAAGGATTACTGTGGCAGGCAGGGAATTACCAGCTCCTGACCCCTGCAAATGCTGAGACAGATGCGGATCTTTATGCAACATCTGAAGAAAACCAGGAGTAAATCTGTACCACTGCCCCATTCACTCTGAGGTCCTCTGCTCCCCTTCCACCGGAGGCTGTGGCCCTACTTGGGGCTTGTCCTCGCACCTGAGCCCCAGACGCAGCTGGGGTGGGCACCCTATTGGAGGTGTCCTCCTAGGAATGGAGGCAATGACATGACAGCTGTCCAGCTGGAAGCCTGCGTACAAAGAAACCCTCTTGTTTTAACTCTGGTGTGCCCTGGTAAGACTTTTAATGAACAGCAACAGCCTCCACCAGCTGCTGGACCCCGTTTTCCCCAGGCTTGGCATCACCTGCTTGGATTACCTGTTTAATAAGGTGAGGCAACTGATGAAAGCTTCTCTCAGGGCAGCTGTAATAGCAACTCCAGGGTGGGCTGTGTGGGATCCAACCAGGCTGCTGAGAGCACCCTGAGACTGTGTGGCTTCTCTGATGTCTAATAACACAAGCCAACTGACCTGGGCTTGCAGGGGGAGTGCATCTGGTACTTGGCTACAGCCCTCATGACATGACTAGGTGTCAACCTATATGAGATACCTATTTCCTTAGAAAACTTGACTGAAACCAGCCAAAAGGATTCAGGAAGAGGGAACAGAATGAGAGAATCTGAGAAGAACCAAGTAATGGAAAAATCCAGAAACTGAGGAAAGCACAGGCTGAAGTAAAATAACTTCAGTATTAATTTGATGCAAATTTACTTGCAACCTCCTTGCATTATTCAGAGACCACGGTGCATATGCCAGTTTAAAAGTTGTATGTATTGTTCAGGAATTCCTTCCCAAGGGTTAACCACTTGCAGGGAGGAATACTGTTTATTTCGTTTACAATAAGGAGAGCATTCATGTTTATAAAAAAAATATCTCAGGGGCAGGAGATGAGAGGACACCTGGCACCAGTTCTTATCTCATAAGTGGTCTCCAAGCTAGAAATCAGATTTGAAATAATCACACAAATGTGAGCATCCTCATCTTGCTGCTCTTAAAAATGAGCCGTGTGTACAGCTCCTAATTAGCGACATCTGAGTGACAACCGCTAATGCCTCTTCTCCAAAACACTATTGACATTATTGACATAATCAAAAGTTATTCTGTTATGTGCAGGCAATTTCTGATATTCATATTTCAAAGAAGAGATAAAGCTACCACAAGGGTTAACATTCATCTGGAGAATAAGAATCCGTGTGTCATATTTAAATGAATTTCATTAATTAAACTGATGCTGAAGCCGGTTCCTATTTCTGAGCATTGATCGGCTGTTACGTGTCAGAGTATGATATAACATTCAGCTTTGCATGTGACAGCATGGATCTACATCTAGTTTTGTTTCTCCACGTCAAAATCCAATATAAAATTTTAAATGAAAAGGTGAAAGCATGTATGAAAAGATAATATGCCCATTGAGAAGGAATTTTATAACATATATAAAAACAACTCTGGTACCAAATGGCAGCTGCACAGCCATTTGGCACCTTTTAGATTTCAAAATATGGTGTTTATTAGCAATAAAATATCTTGTGACCACATGGGAACACAATGCATGTAAACACAGGACTTTCCAGCACAACTTTATTAAACTGAGAGAGTGAACAGCACTATCAGAGCTAATAGTTTTTTCTGGAGAGATTTGTTGGGGTTTCTTTTTGTGTATCCAAGATGTCAGCTCTCTGGCTAAACTGATCATACACCCTCTGCTCAGCCTGCACTGAGCTTGAATGGTTTAAAAAGGACTATGACCCAGGATGAAATTGCAAGTCAGATCTGGGGCATCTGTGCCAGCAGTATTGTTACTGGCTGTAGCATTGTCTACCAACATCGCTCGATCTTGCTTTGCTGCCTGCATTCAGTCCTTGTAGACAGAGCAAACACTGCCTCCAGCTTAGGCTCTGCTTTTTCAATTACAGGTCTCAAAGCTGACAACAAACAGGAGATGGGAATTATTCACAAGAGTTTGCTGAGATCTTGGCAGAGCTATTCAAACCAATTTTTATGTGAAAGGCTGTGTTTAAGATAGGAATCTGCCGTGTCAAGGAGCAAGCTTGTCTTTCTGCACCTGGCACAAATCTCCCCGCTAACATTTTAATAAGTGTCACTCCTCAGTCACCTCCTGGGAAAGGATCAGGGCCCGGGACCACTGCTTTTTTAGGGAGTGTGGGAGAGAGAGCATTTCTACCAAGTAATAGAGTTTTCTTTCAGTTCTGAAGAAGGGTCTGGAGTGGTTCATGCCCTGAGTACATAATCATCTCTGGCTTCATGCTTCCCGCTGGATTTCTCTCTTTGCACAGACTTGCATCTGTTTTCAAATAATTGCCATTTCCTTTTCCTGTCCTTGAAAAGTAGCTCTTGTGAGAACTAATGTCAAAATCCATCCTCTCTTCATACCGCATGTCGTATTGTGCTTCTCTTAAACCAGCTGATGAAAGGCATTAGACGCTGTTCATGGGTGACAAAGAGCCTGCTTTAAAGCCTCATCAAGTTAATTTAACATGTTAATTAAAATAAAAAACTTTAATACATGTCAACTAAACTGAAAACGTTCATGAAGGAGGATATTCTTCTTTTTCTTGAATTACTGGGAAATTCGTAACTATGGCTACCCAGCTAACCCCAGGTAGAAGAGCATGGCTGAGATCCCAGGTCAAAAATACAGCCTGTACGAGATGCCTCCAGGCACCCAAGCAGCTCTGCGGGAACCTTCGGGGTGGCTCCTCCGTCAGCAGAGGGCAACACAGGCACAAGAACACGGGAAGGTTTCACAGGCATTTTGCAAACGTGCAATCCAAACCCACCCTTCCCTCTGCCAACGTGAGCAGGAGCAGGCTTCAAAACACTGCAGCCAAGGATGGAACCTTGGGGGAAGCTCTGTTCTCCAAACACAGCTGGTAAGCGAATGAAAGAACACAAAATAAGCAGAGGTTGGAAGATCTGGAGATCATCTAGTCCAACCTCCTGCTAAAGCAGGGTCACCTCAAGCAGGTTGCACAGTATCACATCCGGGCAGGTTCTGAGTATCTCCAGAGAAGGAGACTCCACAGTCTCTCTGAGCAGCCTGTCCCAGTGCCCTGTCACCCTCACAGTGAAAAACTTTCCTCATATTCAGGTGGACCTTCCTGTGTTCCAGTTTGTGCCTGTTGCCCCTTGTCCTGTCACTGAGCACCACTGAGAAGAGTCTAGCCCCATTCTCTAGACACTCACCCTTTAGATACTTGTATTGATGAGATCCCCTGACAGTTTTCTCCAGACTAAACAGACCCAGCTCCCTCAGCCTTTCCTCACACAAGAGATGTTCCAGTCCCCTCATCCTCCTTGTAGCCCTCCACTCCCCAACAACTCCCTGTCTGCCTTGAACTGGGGAGCCCAGAACTGTGTAATAACCATGTATCAATTAATTATGGCAAAACTCATGAGCTGGCTATACACATTTTAAACATGAGTTCACTACAGGAAAATGAAGCAGACTGTAAGCTGGAGAACTAAACAAATGGAATTTCTGGTGTAGCCTTGGAAAAAAAAAAAAANACTTGTATTGATGAGATCCCCTGACAGTTTTCTCCAGACTAAACAGACCCAGCTCCCTCAGCCTTTCCTCACACAAGAGATGTTCCAGTCCCCTCATCCTCCTTGTAGCCCTCCACTCCCCAACAACTCCCTGTCTGCCTTGAACTGGGGAGCCCAGAACTGTGTAATAACCATGTATCAATTAATTATGGCAAAACTCATGAGCTGGCTATACACATTTTAAACATGAGTTCACTACAGGAAAATGAAGCAGACTGTAAGCTGGAGAACTAAACAAATGGAATTTCTGGTGTAGCCTTGGAAAAAAAAAAAAAGTTGTCGGAGAGCAATTTTCACCCTAGATCGTAACGCTACAAATACTAGACCCAACCCTCAAGGGGCATAGTTCAGCACAATATGCCTTAGACCCATGTGGTACCCTGGCATCCAAGGGGCAGGTGGTATGGAGTGTTTTAGTCCCACCTGGGTAATCCCCCATGGACAGTGGGCTTCATGTCACACTGGAGTTCTGGTGAGAGCAGACACATATGTAGTGAGGATGCTCAGCAGAGTCACAACCCAGGAGGAAACAACAGCTAGGAAACGTGGCAGGACCGAGGCATCTACTGGAGATTTTCTGCCTTAAAACAAACAAAAAAACCCAACAAAACTTGGTCAGTTTGCACTGTGTGCCAAGTCTCCAAGAATATGAAAACTTTTTTCGCTGTCTATAACTTTCTGAAAGGAGTGATGGTCTCTTCTGCCAAGTGACAGGTGACATGACAGGGGGAAATGGCCTCAAGCTGTGCTAGGGCAGATTCAAATTGGATGTCAGGAAAAGTTTCTTCACTGAAGGATTTATTGGGCTGTGGAACAGGCTGCCCAGGGAGGTGGTTGAGTCACCATCCCTGGATGTATTTAAAAGCCGGGTAGATGAGGTGCTTGGGGATATGGTTTAGGAGAGGACAGGTACGGTTGGACTTGATGATCTTAATGGTCTTTTCCAACCTTGTGATTCTGTGATTCAGTTAAACGCCATTTATACTCCTCTGACAATGACTAGAAGAAGACATCTCCAGAAACATTTAAGGTAAGGAAATGCCTGCAGAGATACTGCCCAGGACATCCTGCAGGGCAGAGACCACCCAGACCACATGGGCTGTGCATGAGTTCACCAGCGCTCCACTGATTTCTCTCTTTAAACTCTCAGACACTGTTATAACCTTCCAGTTCATCCTGTGGCAAGATGAACAGCTTCACAGAACCTGCACACAGTGTTTGAAGAGCCACATTGGGTTTCACCCTGAAACCTCCTACCCAGTGGTTTCCTTCACATGCTTGTACTGGGAGAGATGTTCTCCATCAGTCTGGCACCCAGAGGTTGCCTTCACCTCTCCTCTGAACATCTCTTCTCCAGCTAGAACTGTACTTTCTATTTCTTGTAGGAAAGCAGTTCCATTCCTTTGACCACGGCTGTCATCCCACTCTGAGCCTTTCCCAGTCCTGCTCTAATGTTTTTGAGAGAGAGTTGAACTTCTCCGCTCTGTATTGAAGGGAATGACTGTGAACTAAAACAGCAACTATAATTGAAGATTACTAAGTTATTACACAATTGCAGCTGCCTCTCTGACATATGACAATGCAGCACAGATGTACAAAAGTTACTAGCTGCATGTAACTTAAGCCAATGACACTCAGAAGTGAAATAAAACTAACGAAAAGCAGAGGATGACAAAAAAAACCCCAAACATTCCTTACTCTATTCCCCACCCTAGAGAGGAAAAGCCTCACAAACCATCATCTCCTGTTGTTCTAGTGGCATCTGTCCTGATCTCATGCCCAAAGTTGGAGTGGCAGGTTCAGGTTTCCAAGCCATGCTCAGCTTTAATTTTCTCAGCACAAATTCTGCCGTTCCAGCATATCAGACCTAATGCCAATGCTATGGAATTGAATTTGCCTTCTGCTGATGGAAGATGCTGGACTTTCTAATTTAGCAGCATGCTGCTCCATGGTCAGGGCCTGGAAGTGCCTCCAGCGTCTGGCACACCAGAGGTAGCTGCTGTTCCCCTTGCAGGTCTTTATGGCCAAATATTCATTTTTTGTATGAATTCTGACCACTCACTGCTTTTTTTGTGCTTTCTTGGGGGGGGGGGGGGGNTTTTTCCTTGTCTTCTCTTTATGAAACACAATCAACCACTAAGGCTCCTTGAACAGACTTTTCCATTTCTGGGATTGGAAAAAGTACAAATGCAAGATCTCTAGCTCTGGTTGTTACCCGTCTGCTTGCTCTGACTGCACTTACGTAAACCCTGTGACAGCCTTCGTGTTTGCAACGTGCCCCTGCCTCCCCCCTGCCACAGCAAAACAGTGATGGCCTTTTGCATGAGAGCAGGGGGGCTGCACATTGTCACAGGTGGCTAGAGATTCCCCAGGTTGGTTTCTTAGGTGGATACGACTGGGTGTTATTTGGCACCTAGGCACAACGTCTCCCTGCGTGCGGCTGCGCCGTCAACACAGTCAACACACGTAGTGTGCAGAGCCATGCAGGGGCTCATGTGCTCTGCCAAAGCAAACTTCGTGCTGCGAGACACGGCCGTGTGGGTCCAGCCCCTGAGTGCCTGGAGGAAACCCTCTCCTCCCCATACGGAAGGTGTCTATTCTTCTTGCAGATAAGGAGCAGCCTGTGCCGGGCCTGGGGCGCAGCGGGGATGCCTACACCCTCCCCGCAGGGCAGCGGCCGTGTCTGCGGGCAGGCACGCCGGCCACGGAGCTCCCTCCCGGCATGTCGGCGTGGAGCCCAGCTGTGCGCTGCTCCACACGTATGAGGAGACCGGAGGAAGGATTTCCTCTGCTCGCTTCCCCACGGCACTCGCACGCAGCCCAAGGACGGCTCGTGGGCCTACCACAGCCAAATGCGAAGGGGGGTTTGAGCTTCCGGGATGCAACCTACCTCAGGCCCAAAAGTAAGCACCAACTCGGAGCTGTATGCTTCCAGGCTCCAAAAAAGCTGTAAATCAGCTGCATGTTTCATCTTGTGGTCCCTTACAGTGGGAGAAGTGAAGGCAGGAAAAGGCAGGAATGCGACACATGCAGTACAAAGAGGCTGGAAAAAATAATGCAAGTCATAAATCTATATTTCCCCAACTGTTTGGTTATTGAACCCTCTCTCTGAGATGACACTGGATAGTTTCAAAACTGATTCCTGAACATTACAGTGTTGACTGCCAGGAAAGACATAGCATCCCACCGGATCAAAAGAACAGGCAGCCTCATGAAAGGGAGACCAGACACAAGGGATTAAACCTTGCATGTCACTGGAACCCCACCTATGAAATCAAAAGAGAACTGGAGGTTGTCAGGGGGCATATGCTCAAATTTTATGGTCTTCTAGGATCAAAATATCAGACTCCAACCCAAACTGTAAAAGCATTGCAACTTTCAGCTAGAAAGGGCAGGCAGCAGATATGTAGCCACTTGACTAGTAAACACCGATGCTTGTCATTGGAGAGGTAGGAAATAGTTAAACTAACTCCAGGTGCTTCTTTTTTTAAAGTATTAAATAATCTTTATCTTACAAAACTAGTTAAACCTGTTTGAGTGATTAACAAGTAGGGAATCTGGGGTCAGGTTTTGTAATGCCTGTGCGGAGCACAAGCTCTCTGCCTGCTGCAGCAGAACCTAGAGACCACGGTGGTGCTGACAGCTGCTAAAAGGTGATTTTATGCTAATAGTCCCAAATCAGTAAAGATCTCCTTAGCTATCAAAAATTGTGGGAGTTTAAGGAACTTGGCAGAACTTTAGGGGATTTCTTTGTTGCAGCCTAGGCAGGTTAGAAGAAAAGCTGTGAAATGTCAGAGTGAGGTATCTCCTAATACGTTCCAGCAGACTCATACTGGAGCACTGAATTCCTTACCCAGATGGACTCTGGCCAGTGATGGGTGACAAAAGCACATCCAGCGTCTTCTCAACTCTGGGAAGACCTGTGGAGAAGGAAAAGGTTGTCCTGGGAAGTAGTGGCAAGCAGTTACACATCAGTACCCACTATGGCAAGTTAGGCAGGGCTGGGAAAGCCCACAGTTCAGAAAAAAACAAGTAACCTGCAGTGAGCCACTGTGCTGCTACAGGGCATGGAAGAAAGCCCGTGCAGCAGTCCCATGGTACAGGAGGGTCTTTCCTCCCAGCCTCAGGCTTTAGTCAGTGAACTGGTCGTTTTTAAAATGTATGTAGTCATTCTTAGGTGTGAAAGTATACAAAATACTATGTAAGGTGTAAAACAAATATCCTATGCACAGCCTAGCAGTTTGTTGTTTGTATGTGAAAACTGTTGTCAGCAGTGGGAGGCTAATCCAGGAGATGGTGGTCCTTGGAAAAAAAAAAAAGAAAGAAACACCATCCTGCACTGTCCGTGGGAGATTTACTTCAGATGTCTTCTCTCCCTGAAATCCCCTCTCCATCAAGGAAGTTTAAGCTTGTGCTCCGAAGATCTCCAGACTCATGCCCAGCACAGGGACCTTGAGACATCTCTGTGAATATGGAGAGTCAGAATTGTCCCATTCCCTTCCCACTGAAGCACCAGTGGCTGAGGCTTCTGAGGAGCAGAACGTAACAGTGGGAGGTGACGTTGCATCACCCGCGTTGACAGCTTTGCTCAATTTTCTCTTCATAAATCAAGGGAAAGCATCGCTTTGAAAGCAACTCAGAGCAAGGGATGATACTCAGCTGTCTTTATTTTACCAGTGGGTGCTTTCAGTTTTCCTGTATGCTTTGAAACAATGTGCCTGTTAATGCTTTAAAGACATTGAGAAAAGGAATGTGTGTGTTTGGAGCTTCACAATGCCTGCAGAATAGAGAGGTTGGGAATTGGCAGAGTATGTTATCCAGTTTGTGGGGAACTGTTACTGCCAGGCAGTCTTGGGGATGGAAATGCCTTTGCTCTGGATCAGACAGACCTCATTGCTCCTGCTCCTAATCACATCAGTGCTGATGAACAGAAACTTTTACAGTTGGGAAAGTAACGAATCCAACTCTGTCCCTCTAGAAACAGGACTCTGCTGTAAATCAGTTGTCAGCATTCTCTTGATGATCAGCGGCAAATACCAGGTGCTGCCAGACAGGGTTCTGCTCACCACCAGAGCAGACCCTGCCCTGAGATACCCACCCAGTCACTGATGGAGTAGCCCTCAAAATTGGGCGTGATTCATCTGAGGAGTCTGCAGACAAAGGAGCTGAATGCCACAAACTCTCCAGAAGTGCTTCCTCAAGTTGGTCTCATTCTACTAATTTTTCATTTGCAGCTGATAACCCCAAATGCTGCTTTAAGGCCATGCAGCTCACTGTGAAAAGTTTGCTATATTTTATTTTCCTGGAATTATTGAGCCTTTGTTTCTTTTGCAGTATCTGTCCCATACCTCAGGACTGACATGTCAGAGAGAAGAACCCCAGAGCCACAGCCAGACATGTCTGTGCTTCACGTTCTTTCTTCGGGGAGCTACCAAGATGAGAATCCATCCTTTAACTCATTAAATATGAATAATTCAAAAGTTATTGTTTTGGGGTTTGTAGTTTGGTTAATTTGTACTCAGCTGGTTAAAAATCACTCTTTGCAAAAATAAATCACTTTAATGACTTAATGCCAGACCACAAAATGGGATGCATAATAATTCATCTAATCCTTTATCCAACTGGGGAATAAAAGAAGTCATGACAAAAAATAAAACACCTCAAAACACTTTGGATTTATGCTCCATCTGTAGCACTAAGCAGGGGCTCATTTACCTGCAGGCTCCAGAGCTACAGCTTCAATTTTCCTGATTAAGCAACCTTCACTCCTCAGGAGCCGGCAAACACTGCTCTTCCGACCAGCCAGTGCTCCACAGCCATTCTGCGCTCTATGCAGCTCAGCGATGCTGAGATAGTTAGTGTGTCTCCCAGGCTCTACCCACCACCCATGGGTGCTCCTTGGGTGGCTGCAGCTGCCCAGTACAGCTGAATTGTTTTTCTAAGTCAAGGCTGTGGAGCCCCAGAGCAGTCGGAGGAGGCAGAAGCTAATGCAACAAACACAGCCCAGGCACCGCTGGATGTGTCGTGTCTGCTGACAACTATTTTTGCATGTCCACAGATGTCACGGCTGCTAGAAGTCAGGGTAGCGTTGACTCTAGGATGGATTGAGGGAAAAGGCGATACTAGTGTAACCTAAAGCTAGCTATACCTTCTAAAAGGATCAGCTCTGGGTTTGAGTATGCAACAAGATCATTTCTCTACCTTTCTTAAGAAGTGTTTTGCACAGAAGTGAAATCCATGACTCCTAAATTCATCCCCTTCCCCTCTCACATGACCACAGTTGCTTTGTAACCTGGAAGCCCATCTGAATTTCATAACCAACAGTTTTGGCACTTATAAGCATCATGGATCACATAAATAGGCCACTTGAATATGAATGCAACCGCTGTCATAATCCTTCACCTTAAGTGGCCAAGATGAATGTGTTTGATCTGCACTTTTCCTCAGCCTTTGTAAACTCTTGTGTGTGAGGAAAGATCCTGCTGTCACTAGCAGTGTCCTGACACACAATGGTAGCTACTATCCCAAAGATGTCACCGTGCCAAAAAGACCCCTGCTTTTAGTCAACGGTTTAGGGTAAATGAGGAGCCAGGTACTTTCCAAGTACGGATGAGACCGCTGCTGCTCCATTGAAAGCAAAAGTGTGAACAGATTTGAGATACTTACACTGCTCATAAGTTTTGTGTAAGGTCACTAGTGATGCACAGCGTGGATTCTGATGCATTACTTCTGCTCCTGAGCATGTATTATACCAGCTCCAGCCTGCACATGCACATTTACACAGATCTGTTGTATCAAAGCTCCCTGGGCACCATTAAATTCAGCTGTACTACTGAAACATGTGCTCCAGAGTGTCTGCCTGACATTGGTCCCACGTCCTTTCAATATGTGTATGAAGGAGGCAACAAGAATAGTGCCAGATGGCGATGGGAATGGAAATGATATGACGTACATATGTGATGCAATTTTCTTTTTTATTTTTTTTATTCCTTCAAATAAAGCATCTTGTGAAAAGAGGAATTAAATGCAGTATTTATAACAGTACTTCATAAACATCCCCAAATTCCAAGCAGAAGACAAAAGGCATGAATCATATCACAGCAGGCACTATAGCTGGGGAAGTGGCCTTTATGAAGATTGCTTCCGTAATTTGGGCTCCAGAATGAAAGAGAGCTGCTCTTAGAAGATCTGTAGGAAGTTGATAATGGCTTATTTAATTGTAGTATCACTAATAAAATCTGGGTTTTCATCAAGAACATTTCCTCAGCTAAAAATGCCATGATTCTTCAAGCTGTAGTTTGATCCTGTTCATTTTGTCTATAAATGACATAAAGCCAAAAAGGCAGATAGGGATATTATAGTTTCCTTTAAAAGGAAACTTTTAGACTGTGGCTGTAATCCAGACTCTACAAGCAAACTCACAATAAGGGACTTGGTAGGTAGAAATAAAACAATTATTCATATAACAGATATTATAAACCAAGGAAAATTATTCTCTATCAGTTACAGAGGAAATGAGACTGTATTTTGCTCTTTATGACTTGACAGCTAAAAATCTCCTGTCAGATGACAAGAATGAAAGATAATTCTCCTCTTGTGTGATTCTCCATTGGTTTTTGTGGCAGTTTTATGTTCTTAACCTAGAACAGCATTTGGACCCACTGAACTTGCAGTACATTCCTTCTACCAGAAGATGTATCATCATGTTCATATTATTCATGGGGAAATCCTGAAATAGAAAGGATGTGATCTAAAGCAACTTCTGACGTCTACACTAAAAACTGCAAGGCCCTCTAGATTCCCAGCATTGATGGACACCGTCTGATCAAAGGGATGTATACTTACCCGTCAAATTCAAATATAAAATATAAAATATTAACCTACCTGTTATCCCCACTATTAAACAGTGAAAAATTGACCAAGATGACAACAGATCTCAAATGATCCAGTGACACCTGCTCTGATTTGTGTCTAGATTTTTCCTTCTGAAAGCAGAGAGGGATTTTTGGGAATCAAATAGTTAGGGGCATTAATGAGCAGTAGACTGATGCACCCAGACAGACACTGAATATGTTCCCTGATACACCTACAACACACAAACACAGGCCAATGACTCCTGTAAATCACAGGGAGATGTAGGGCAGGGATGGCCATCTAATACCCAGTGACTAGTATCATGATGTCACTGTACCAAGGATGCTGGCTTTGTGCCCTGATTTGTGTGCGCTGCATGGCCTAGTTTGAGGTCCCGTGCCTTTGTAGCATCCACCCCTGGTGCATAAGCTGCAGCTGGATTCAGAAGATGCACAGAGTACACAAAAGATGTGTGGATCAGGAGGTGAAGAAACTTCTTCCCTTGCACAGACATTTTGGCACAACTGACTTCATCCTCTTTAAGGTCCTCAGCAGCTGGGCATCCCTTTGTGGCATTTATCACAGGAGAAGTTCAGGGCACAGAGGCAGAGTCCATCTAGAAATGACAAAATCACAGAATGATTTGGGTCCAAAGGGACTGTAAAGGTCATCTAGGTCCCCTCCACTAGACCAGGTTGCCCAAAGCCCCATCCAACCTGGCCTTGAATACTGCCAGGGAGGGGACAGTCACAGCTTCTCTGGGCAACCTGTGCCAGGGCCTCACCACCCTCACAGGAAAGAATTTTTTCTTCATATGTAACCTAAATCTCCCCTCCTTCAGTTAAAAACCTATTACCTCTCCTCCTATCACTACACTCCCTGACAGACAGTCCCACTCCAGCTTTCCTGTAGGCCCCTTCAGGTACTAGAAAGACGCAATATGGTTTTACCAAAGCCTTCTCTTTTCCCGGCTGAACAAGCCTAACTCTCTCTTCATATGTAACCTAAATCTCCCCTCCTTCAGTTAAAAACCTATTACCTCTCCTCCTATCACTACACTCCCTGACAGACAGTCCCCCTCCAGCTTTCCTGTAGGCCCCTTCAGGTACTAGAAAGACGCAATATGGTTTTACCAAAGCCTTCTCTTTTCCCGGCTGAACAAGCCTAACTCTCTCAGCCTGTCTTCATAGGAGAGATGCTTCAGCCCTTTGATCATCTCTGAGGCCTCCTCTGGACTCACTCCAACAGTTCCATGTCTTTCTTGTATTGGGGACCCCAGACCTGCACGCAGTCCAGGTCTCACCAGAGCAGAGTAGAAGGGTTCTGCCTCCATTGACCTGCTAGTCATGGTGGTTGTGATGCAGCCCAGGACACAGTTGGCTTTCAGGGCTGCAAGTACACATTTCTGTATCATGTGGAGCTCTTCATCAACCGACAGCCCAAAGTCCTTCTCCTCAGGGCTGCTCTCAATCCATTCTCTGCCCAGCCTGTAGTTGTGCTTGGGCTTGCTCTGATTCACGTGTCAGACCTTGCACTTGGTCCTGTTGAGTTTCTTGCACTTCACATGGGCCAAGCATGTAAAGGTCCCTCTGGATGGCATCTCTTCTCTCCAGCATGTTGTCAGCAAACTTGCTGAGTATGCACTCAATCCCACCGTCTATGTCGTTAAACAGTGACAGTCCCAGTACAGACCCCTGAGGAACGTCACTCATGACTGTTCTCCATTTGGACTTTCAGCCATTGACCCCAACTCTTTGAGTGCAACCATCCAGGCAATTCCTTATCCACCAAGTGGCCCATCCATCATATCCATGTCTCTCCAACTTAGCAATAATGGTATCATGCAGGACAGTGTCAAATGCTTTGCACAAGCCTGCATGGATGAAGTCTGTCACTCTTCCTTTACCCGCCGGTGCTGTAACCCCACCATAGCATCCTGCCCGATACTGCCAGATATTTAGCCTTGCTGGCTAAGCATTAGGGAAGCCAGAAGGAAGAGGATATGATGAGATGTTAATGGGAATATATCGCCTCCAGCTTGTTAGGACTGCAGAAGATAAGGCTGGAGCATTCCTTTGCATTCTCCCATAAAACCACAGAGCTGTAAATGATAGCTGACAACAGCTTTAAGGGGAAGAATGGATAAAAGCAGAACCTTCCCAAGGAAAGCTTCAAAGCGTGAAAAGGCAAAAATTTCTCAGAGCTGTCTACTTGCAAGCGTATCAGCCTGTCTGCAGATGACTCCAGACAATAACAACAGCCTCAAGGGGATAGGCAAAATAGGGTATTACGATAGCCTCAAAATCAACTACTACCAGCCTCCACCACCCCACTCCCACATGGGACATGGCAGAAACGATAACCAGCGCTCCCTAACAGCCTTTGTATAGGTTGTGTGATGTCGCATGGCATTCAGGAGAGTTAAAAAGAATGCAAAATGGGGTGGGAGGAAGACAGATATATATATATACTGCTCAGAAACGTACAGCGCAGTCATGGCTCAGCTATGCATTGCTACTGCTTTCATGCACACTGGAGCAAATCTGATCCCATTGAACACTGCACACATTTTCATCAGCCAGGAAAGCCCAATCTGGACGCGGTAGTTTAGAAAATGAGAAATTCAAAGTTCAATCAGAAAATAAAGATCACCTGTCAGTTTTGCCGGCTGAAGGAACTGTCATTGTTCAGGGAAAAAAAAAATGGCTTTAGGGAGTAGTTATTACCTTGATTTTAGATTTGTTGTCTTGCTGGTGGGACACAGATGGGCTTGCTTTGAAAACACCGCAGTGTCACAAAGCTCTGAGGATGACAGCTTGTTTTCTCGTGACTTTTTGAAACACGGAGCACTGTCTAACCGATACCATCTCACAAGAGTCAGCGATGAGGAAATCAAAGCCATTAAAACGACAACAGTGCAGCTGTGCCCATCAGCTGTGCTCCCAAGGGACGACAAAGCAGACATTACTTTTCACTTTTCTGAAGTAACTGCAATTGTTTTCTGCCCTCAAACTCATCATCCTGCTCAGATGTTTTTACGTGACATCCATTATTGAAGGGGAATGCGTAATGCATCATCAACAAGCAAATGGCCACTCCTTTTGTCTTCTTAAATTCCTTTATCACTACAGAACACATTAACATATTATAATAGGTGTACTTGTGCCCTAATCTGCATCCATAGCATTCCTTCCGTTATGGGCAGTGATGATGTGGTTGTTGCACAGGTATTATCGCTAACAGCCATGAAATATCACAAAGTCTTTTTTGGGGTTTTTTGGGGCTTTTTAATAAGACCAATAGAACTACAAACTGCCTTGCTCACATTTTATTTTTCATTGCAAATTCACCTTTGAAGAGAAATTGCATTTTAAGAAACCTTTCCCCTCTGCTGCTCAGAAATAATATTACTATTCAACAGTATGGTGATTTTCCATCATTCCATAGAGGTCTGTTGTGGGTTCTTCTGTTGCCTGGGGATAGCTGGGGTGTAGCTGCTGCTGGGACAGGAGCAGTAACCCCGGCTCGCTACGTCAAACCCTATGCGTGCCTTATCAAGGTAAGTGAGGCCATGATATGAAATGCTCTGATTTCAGCGTGAACTTCTTTGCTTTACTGTTCTTGTATCTCCTCTCAGCAGGGAGAGAAAAAATTGATTTTGACAGCAAGTGACTCTTTATCTCCTTCTCACTCCTCCTAAACTCTTNTCTGATTCACGTGTCAGACCTTGCACTTGGTCCTGTTGAGTTTCTTGCACTTCACATGGGCCAAGCATGTAAAGGTCCCTCTGGATGGCATCTCTTCTCTCCAGCATGTTGTCAGCAAACTTGCTGAGTATGCACTCAATCCCACCGTCTATGTCGTTAAACAGTGACAGTCCCAGTACAGACCCCTGAGGAACGTCACTCATGACTGTTCTCCATTTGGACTTTCAGCCATTGACCCCAACTCTTTGAGTGCAACCATCCAGGCAATTCCTTATCCACCAAGTGGCCCATCCATCATATCCATGTCTCTCCAACTTAGCAATAATGGTATCATGCAGGACAGTGTCAAATGCTTTGCACAAGCCTGCATGGATGAAGTCTGTCACTCTTCCTTTACCCGCCGGTGCTGTAACCCCACCATAGCATCCTGCCCGATACTGCCAGATATTTAGCCTTGCTGGCTAAGCATTAGGGAAGCCAGAAGGAAGAGGATATGATGAGATGTTAATGCGAATATATCGCCTCCAGCTTGTTAGGACTGCAGAAGATAAGGCTGGAGCATTCCTTTGCATTCTCCCATAAAACCACAGAGCTGTAAATGATAGCTGACAACAGCTTTAAGGGGAAGAATGGATAAAAGCAGAACCTTCCCAAGGAAAGCTTCAAAGCGTGAAAAGGCAAAAATTTCTCAGAGCTGTCTACTTGCAAGCGTATCAGCCTGTCTGCAGATGACTCCAGACAATAACAACAGCCTCAAGGGGATAGGCAAAATAGGGTATTACGATAGCCTCAAAATCAACTACTACCAGCCTCCACCACCCCACTCCCACATGGGACATGGCAGAAACGATAACCAGCGCTCCCTAACAGCCTTTGTATAGGTTGTGTGATGTCGCATGGCATTCAGGAGAGTTAAAAAGAATGCAAAATGGGGTGGGAGGAAGACAGATATATATATATACTGCTCAGAAACGTACAGCGCAGTCATGGCTCAGCTATGCATTGCTACTGCTTTCATGCACACTGGAGCAAATCTGATCCCATTGAACACTGCACACATTTTCATCAGCCAGGAAAGCCCAATCTGGACGCGGTAGTTTAGAAAATGAGAAATTCAAAGTTCAATCAGAAAATAAAGATCACCTGTCAGTTTTGCCGGCTGAAGGAACTGTCATTGTTCAGGGAAAAAAAAAATGGCTTTAGGGAGTAGTTATTACCTTGATTTTAGATTTGTTGTCTTGCTGGTGGGACACAGATGGGCTTGCTTTGAAAACACCGCAGTGTCACAAAGCTCTGAGGATGACAGCTTGTTTTCTCGTGACTTTTTGAAACACGGAGCACTGTCTAACCGATACCATCTCACAAGAGTCAGCGATGAGGAAATCAAAGCCATTAAAACGACAACAGTGCAGCTGTGCCCATCAGCTGTGCTCCCAAGGGACGACAAAGCAGACATTACTTTTCACTTTTCTGAAGTAACTGCAATTGTTTTCTGCCCTCAAACTCATCATCCTGCTCAGATGTTTTTACGTGACATCCATTATTGAAGGGGAATGCGTAATGCATCATCAACAAGCAAATGGCCACTCCTTTTGTCTTCTTAAATTCCTTTATCACTACAGAACACATTAACATATTATAATAGGTGTACTTGTGCCCTAATCTGCATCCATAGCATTCCTTCCGTTATGGGCAGTGATGATGTGGTTGTTGCACAGGTATTATCGCTAACAGCCATGAAATATCACAAAGTCTTTTTTGGGGTTTTTTGGGGCTTTTTAATAAGACCAATAGAACTACAAACTGCCTTGCTCACATTTTATTTTTCATTGCAAATTCACCTTTGAAGAGAAATTGCATTTTAAGAAACCTTTCCCCTCTGCTGCTCAGAAATAATATTACTATTCAACAGTATGGTGATTTTCCATCATTCCATAGAGGTCTGTTGTGGGTTCTTCTGTTGCCTGGGGATAGCTGGGGTGTAGCTGCTGCTGGGACAGGAGCAGTAACCCCGGCTCGCTACGTCAAACCCTATGCGTGCCTTATCAAGGTAAGTGAGGCCATGATATGAAATGCTCTGATTTCAGCGTGAACTTCTTTGCTTTACTGTTCTTGTATCTCCTCTCAGCAGGGAGAGAAAAAATTGATTTTGACAGCAAGTGACTCTTTATCTCCTTCTCACTCCTCCTAAACTCTTAGTAAGTGGCATATATCTGCTTTAAACTCCTTATTACAAGTGGTACTCAAATGTTAAGCAAAATATGGTTTAGAGCTTTTTATTTTTTTTCTGGTGAAGACACCTTCACAAAATGTTTAGGTACATGAAGTAGTTCACAGTCAGTGTTTTTCAGAGTGAATCTTTAATGCCTTATAAATAAGGGGATCAATTAAAATTTAAGAATTCTTTTACAGCATTGCTATACAGCTTAATTAAAGGATATCATTCTTGGAGAGGAGAACATTTCCTACCAGCTTTCCCTGCATCTCCTCCCAGCTGACACCTTCTCTATTAGGGACCAGGGGAAGAAGTTTTCACCTTCACAGAGTCACAGAATGACAGAATGTCATCAGTTGGAAGGGACCTCGAAAGTTCATCTAGTCCAACTCCCCTGCCCAACCAGGATCACCTAGATTAGATCACACAGGAACGTGTCCAGATTGGTCTTGAATGTCTCCAGAGAAGGAGACTCCACAACCTCTCTGGGCAGCCTGTGCCAGTGATCTGTCACCCTCACAGTGAAAAAGTTCCTCATATTAAGATATTAAGCCTTCTTCTACCTTTCAGAGAAGCATGGAAGTGACACTTCAGAAGCTCCATTTTCAAGATACCCCACTGCTCGTCTTGGCCCATGTTCATCTNTTCTTGCCCTTTTTGAAGACCGGACCTCGGGCACCTCTCCTGTTTCCCAGGATTTCTGAAAGATGATGGACAGTGGCCTAGCAATGACTCACTTTGCTGGAGTTGTCTTCAGCATTCTCACCCTCCCCACACCCTCCTAAAACCCATTTCTTCATGGAATCTGGCCACTGACATGGATGTAATCAAACAAAACTTTCCAGAATTTCACTTTCCTGGATGGTAGAAAGCGCAATTCCTTCGGTTTAGATTTTTACGTTTCCACCATTTACTCTGTGATTTCATACTACGTGATTCTCAAATTGGGCTGAATGTTCTACTAGCTTAGAAACGGAATCCATCCTTGAAATGCTGAGAATATTCTTCTCTGTTTCATACAGTGTTCTCTGGACCCTGTAAGTACACTCATTTCCTTCAGCTGTGCTCATTAAAAAGGGAATTAGTATAATGGCTTTGTAAGAGTCAGGTGATTCCACAAACAAGTATAAAATAATTTATGTTGAGCTCAGCACAAAGAAGCTGAAATTTTGTTGGACTTAGGCTGAAGAACTGTACTAGGCTGGAAAATTAAATCAGTTTTTGATCAGTAATTTCAGGATCCTTACTTATTAAAAAAATAATTTGACTCCTCCCAATTAAAGGAGGCTTGAGGCTACATTCATCTTATTGGTTTTTAAAAAACAGGTAAATAATACCAATCTTACTAAGAATGAAGAATCAAATGTAGTGCAAGATAGTTGAAATACTGGTACTGCATTTTCTCCAGAAAATGCAGAATACTGATGTGCTGATTACAGCTTCAATTAATACTGTCAGCCTAGTGGCTGACATGCATTAAGAAATGTGATTTATACCTACCAGGTCCAAATACCCCATTTTTCTTATGGTGAATTTATCTGCCTCCTATAGAACAGCTAATGCTTGTCAGCTGCCTCCTCTGGCCAGACTTTGTGTCCCCATGAGCTTTGGCAGGCTGTGACATGGAAATAAAATATTCTATTTCTCACGGTAAATAAAAATATTTCAGGTTGGGCCTTGATTGTAACCAGTCTGGAGAAAAGGAGATTGAGAGGAGACCTCTTCTCTCTCTATAACTACCTAAAAGGTGGTTGTGGTGAGGTGGGGATTAGTTTCTTCTCCCTGGTAGCTAGTGACATGACAAGGGGAAATGGCTTGAAGTTGCATCAGGGGAAGTTTAGGTTGGGTGTTCAGAAAAAATTCTTTACTGAAAGGGTTGTCAGATATTGGAACAGGCTGCCCAGGGAGGTGATAGAGTCACCATCCCTGGAAGTGTTTAAAAGAACAGTAGATGTTCTTAGTGACATGGTCTAGTGCTGGACCTCGTGGGGCTAGATAGATAGTTGGACTTAATGATCTTCAAAATCTTTTCCAAACAAAACCATTCTACGATACTATAAGCATGTGCAGTTTACTCCCCAGAGCCTTTCTGGGCACGAACCTCACTTGCAGAACAAGTATTGAGATGAAGTCCATCTCACCTCACCCCAACCATCCTGAAGTGATGTCTACACTGAAGTCTACGACATATGCCCAGGTACAGGAAGAAGAGAGCAGAAAACAATTCATCCCCACCTCCACCACCTTTCATGTCTCTTCAGTCTCTGACAAGCAGTCAACACATAGCGTATTGCCTGTGCTTCGCTCAGGACCCAAAGGAATGACAACTGCAAACTATATTGCAAGAGCAATCACGTTAGGACTCCTGCAACTGTGAGCTGAATTTTCTCACAGCAACAAGGAACAATCTCCTGGGAGGACCCTGGTGTACCAGCCACCAAAGGTCAGCTTCAGTACCTTTAACCACATGCCTTTTTCTTGCTGTCACACCACGAAAAAAAGTACTGTTTAACTGAACCAAATTCTTAATTCAGCCCACTGTGTAGCCAGAAAAAAAGAATTTTTAAAGGACAAATGATGGCAGAAGGAAACAGCCAAGGAGTTAGGAAAACCGAGACCCAGTTTGGCTTAGCACAGCCACCAAAAAGCTGTGGGTCCAATTCACATGGAAAACAGCAGAGGTGCCCCTCCACGCATGGCAAACAGTGCTTTTGGTTCCTCATGAGCTGTGCATGGAAACTGTGATGGCAGCAGCTCATTGCTGTGGGCCAGATCCCTGATCCAGGAGCAAGGAGGTGGCAGAGCAGTGACAAACCAGGGCAAACAAGCGGGGCTGCACTCCTCAAGTTCAACTTTCTGGCTCTGCCAAAGGTGCTCCCCAAGTTATGGACTGACAGATCACATCACAGGACAAACTTGATCCTGTTTACCTGTAGGCATTATAATCACACTTAAGTTAGCTCACAATAGGGCTTATCCTAAAGTCGTGTTTCCATACTGGCTTCGTCTGTGGCTGCCATGCAGGTAAAGCATTGGAGAGGTTTGGTCAGATGCTATCTGATCTGTGACAAATCTTATCCGTGTAAAGTAGCATTAGGGATTTGGATCCTGGATAAGGTGTGCTAAAATTGGATTTCCTGGTTTACTAACCCAAGGCCTTGGGACAGTAGCAGTGCCATAAGTGTTATTCTTCATTAGAGATCAGATAGAAATTACTGAGCATGGAGACAAGATCTCATATATTAATCACTCCTTGATTTGCATAGTAAATCAATAAAAATCTTGTAAATTATTGTATTCGTTGTTGATATCTTCTGAACACGACAGATCAAAGAAACAACACCCTGCCCACCTCACACTAACCCAGGCTTACACATGGGTTGTGCACATGAGCAAGGTTGGTACCTCCTGCAGGAGCAGATATCTCCTGGAGCCCAAGAGGAGTGCTGGGCCTCAAGAAACGCAGAGCTGGTCACTAACCAAGGGGCTCTCTGGAAGTTCCCATACAATTTTTTAAAGACTAAACAAAAGCCAGTCCAGAAATACGCAATAAAAAGACAGACTTCAAGCTGTGATATTTCTGACTAAAAACATCACAGTTTATCTCTTAAAGCATTTTTTTTATAAAAGAACAGTTCTGTATCTAGTGATGTGACAGTCTGATCCTCAGTATTAAAAAAGAGAAGAGTAAAGAAAGTTTTTCAAGTACTTGCTCTCTCACGTGGCTGGCTTTTTCTTAGGTGAGCTTTATTCACACTTGAATACAATATGTGAGATTGTAAATTAAATCCATGATTCTCTTTGAATTAGTGAAAACATGCAGCACTGTCTTCACAAACAATTTTCTGTTTCCAAGCTAACAGAAATGTTCTGTTTTGAAAGAGGAACTTTTCCTGAGTTGTCCTGAAGAATGCATACAAGTTCAGGATCAGTATGTCATTGCGATAAAGAAGTTTTTCTCAACATAGCATCAAGATAGCTTATTCAAGTCTAAAAATAAAAGATATGAGAAGGTATAACCACTTCATAGTATCACAGAATTGTAGGGGTTGGAAGGGACCTCCAGAGATCATCAAGTCCAACCCCCCTGCCAGAGCAGGTTCCCTAGAGCAGGTCACACAGGTAGGTGTCCAGACAGGTCTTGAATATCTCCAGAGAAGGAGACTCAACAACCCCCTGGGCATCCTGTTCCAGTGCCCCATCACTGTCACCATGAAGAAGTTCTTTTACATAACAGTGCGGAACCTCCTGTGGTCCAACTTGTGGCCACTGCCCCTTGTCCTGTCCTCACAGGCCACTGAGAAGAGGTTGGCCAACTCCCTTTGCCTCCCACACTTCAGATATTGATAAACATTGATGAGATCCCTCCTGAGTCTTCTCCAGGCTGAACAGCCCCAGCTCACTCAGCCTTTCCTCACAGGGGAGATGCTCCAGGCCCTTCATCATCTTTGTGGCCTCCACTGGACTCCTCAACACAGAAACTGAATTTCTGATGTTGAAATGTGTGCAGGTGGAGCAGGACAGGTATAAAGGGAAACCAGAAAAAAAAAAAAAAGGAAAGAAAAAAGTGAAGATAAGGCTACCACAGGACCTCAGCCAAAAGAATGGATGTAGGAAGCTGGACAGAAGACGTACCAAAGGAAAGCATGGGGTAGCTGGGAGCTTGGACTGGCAAGGGAGAAAACCATCACAACGTAGTCAAAAAAGAATGAGAAAGTAAGCAGCAGAGAGCAGCCAGCTAGAAGGAAAGAAAAGGAACAAAGACCTTTAAGACTTTTTTTTTCTGTTTGCCAAATTAATTTTGCAATCAAGCCTCTAAGTGCTTTACCAGCAGTTCCTTTTCACATTTAGCAGTTTTAGCGGCCACAGGCATTCTGTGCAAATGCTGTCATGGGAAGCAGACAGCATAGGTAGGAACAGGAGGGTTGGTGTCTGTAAGGCACATTGTCACCATCAACCGTTTCACAAAAACACACTTGGCTATTGGTTCTCAGCTTCCCCACCACAAATCTCATTTTAAAAATACACAGAAGGCAAAACTTGCTGCCCACATGGTGGCAAGCTTAACACCTGGCAAGTTCTGATCAAGTTTGGAAAGTCTCTTGCAGAGCTATGTGTAGAAGGTTTGTACCTGCTCTTAGAAAAAAACAACACACCCATGTGGAGAACTGAAAGTTTCTATGGGATTTTCTCCAATGTCATGCAACTTCTTGCCAGCCATCAGAAGAAAGAAAATAAACAATACCCCACACCAGACTGAAAATCCCATCCTGTGAGATGATAACCATCTTCAATGTGCCTAAAATCACCTCTGTTTCATAAAGCCCCTCAGGTGCAAACTGCTAGAGGCTGGGAGAGGTTACCAGTTGCATTAATCCCATGTTTTCATTCTTCCCCTCATCTGCTGTTGGCCTCAATCAAGGACAGAAGGCTTGGTGGCCCTTTAGGGCAGTTTGGTCTATCAAGCTTGTAGCCATACTACACAGGCCTTCTGTCCTTTCCCAGAGCTTACTGGCACCTCTGAGATCATCGTTTGTCACAGCCTGGAGATGGGTGAGGCATGTAATTTGTGGGTGAAAAAGAAAACAGCTTCTAAGCAGTAAGAAAGTGTACAAAATAACAAGGTTTACTGAGCAAGAGGTGATGTACCTTAAAGGAGAAATTTCCCATCTGAGCTATTGCCTACCTTAGCTGTGTGCTCCAACAGTTGTAACCCAAAGCATGCATCTTAGAATCACAGAATCTTGACAAATCTTCACACAGCTTTGAGTGCCTTCTCTTCATTAATTCATACTTTGCCTTGTACATCCTGTGTTACACTACCAGTTTTTGTAAAGTCTTCTCAAAATGCTGCCTCTGTCCTTCTATCAGCACCAAAGTCCTACTGAAATAAGTATGGCCATGCTGAGTAGGCAAAATCCCACCCAGTACAGACTCCCCTCTGGGGCAGTGGCTGAGACAACAGGTAAATGTGCTGACTGTTCCCAGTGTAACATCCCAGCTTCCAGGAATCAGCAGTCCGGGAACCTTTTGAACCAGAGACTGTCATGGTCAGGTTGTTGGGTTTAATAGGTCCCTGAAGCAGCTGTTTAAGGTGTTTAAACTGAGGTTTCACGTGTGTTATGAAACAGGACAAACTGAATGCCTCACCTTTATAAGTGGCCCAATTTCCGAAGGAACAGAGCAGCTCTATTATTTACTTTCCCCATGGGAGCAGTAAATAGCATTCAGAGCTATTCTAAAAGATATTCACTTAAAGCCCATGCCTAAAGCTGGATCCAAGTACCCTGTTATTTTCAAGAATATTACCCTATCTTCCCATATAAGATATCTTGCAAAGAACATGTCTGAAAACCATACACAATAAAACTGCTTTGGGCATCATGATTATTTGAAGAACCATGGGAATTTCCTGCTGCCATTCAGTGATACGTAGGAGACCATCAGGAAACCTAATGTCACCAAAACTATTTTAAAACAAAAAGAGACAAATTGGGACAAATACTTAGTGCACAGAAGAATCAGGCTGAGGAAGGAGATATTTCAGTTATAGAAGTAACTGGGCACACTAAACACCACTCTGCAGATCTTTCTGAACAGACCTGGACAGATGTTTGGAAAACGAGGAAAATGTTTTATTATGGTATTTTCTGATGTATAGGGATAAGAACTGATAATTGTGTCCCCTGATGCTTTGAATTACAAGGACAGTTTTGGTGTTGATGTGGAAAAATGCCATTAGCACCTAAACCAAAGCAAGTCAGGCTCAAGTCCTGCTTCCATTGAAAACTTGCACAGGTTGCCAGAAGTAAGACCAGCTGTTTCTTCCCCTGAGAATCTAAAACTGGAAAAATCACAGGAGATCAGCTATGGGCTTATTTAGCCTGGAGAAAAGAAGGTTCTAAGGGAGCCTTATAGTGGCCTTCCAGTACCTGAAAGGTGCCTATAAGAAAGCTGGGGAATAACTGTTCATGATGGCATGTAGGAATATGACAAGGAGTGATGATTTTAAACTAGAAAAGGGGAGATTTAGGTTGGATATTAGGAAAAAGCTCTTCAATATGAGGGTGGTAGATCCCTGGAATAGGTTTCCCAGAGAGGTGGTAGAGGCCCTATCCCTGAAGACATTCAAGGTCAAGCTTGATGAAGTTGTGAACAACCTGATCTAGTGAAGATGTCCCTGCTTACTGCAGGGTCAGGACTAGGTGACCTCTAAAGATCCCTTCCAGCCCAATACATTCTATGATTCTATTCTATTCTATGCCCTGCCTAGGGTACAGGCACAGTCTCACTCATCCTAATTCAAACTTCTCCCAGTGATGGAGCCTTCATTACACATCTCAGAGTCAGTGCAGTGTTACTCAGCCTCACACTTGATGCATGGTCCCCTGGAAGAACAACAGCAAGTCTCCCACTGGCTTTGAAAGATGAACAGATCATCATCTGACACCATAATGAAGTTCTCCTGCTGGTACTCAGCTTAAAAACTTTAATCTTAACTACCCTGCATTCTGTTTATTGGCCTTAGTGAAGCTCCCTCAAAACACTGCTGCTTTTCTTGAGGGTAACAGCAAGTGCTAAATCCTTATCTCTGAAAATGGAATACATCTGGCCAGTCCCACCAACTTTACTAGGGGTGAAAGGCATGTTCGCTTTAGTAAAATTTTAAGACCAGATAAAATTCAACAGCCTCCTGCAACAGAACAGCATGTGACAGAAGCAGCCACTCTAGCCTTGCCTCAGCTGCTTACTTTCAGTACCTCTTTCTCCATTTGAATGGGTTGTTTACATATTTAAAAAAAAAAAAGAAGAAGAAATAAATATTTTTGTATGCAAAACAAAGCCTTTGTCCACTTCTGCAAATGGGTGAAAACGCATACAGACAAAAGAGAGATGCTGAGTCACAGTAACCAGGAATATCTCCAGCCTGATGATGATCAACCTCACCCAATAAACAGCCTCTCAGGAGAGGACAGAGAGTGACAGGCAGAACAGCATTGCCATTACCTATTTTTCAAAGTGTTTCTGCAAGGTGCTAAATTGGAGCTGTAGAGAAACTCTGTAGAAATGCTGCATTAAGTAATGTGGTCAGGTTTATACAGCTTAAACCACCTATTTGCAGTGGAGAAGAACTATCATATGTCCAATGTAATTGAAAATAAACAGGAAGTAAAGTAAAACAAAACCAAACCAAACAAACAACAAGAAAAAACACAAAACAAAACAAAACAAAAAAACAAAACAAAACAAAACAAAACAAAACAAAACAAAACAAACCCCACAAACAGAACCAAGCAGCTGCTTAAAACAAATTTCAGATCCTCAAGAAGTCTGAAAGCCATCCAGGGCAGGTCCTGTAGCTCCTTGAAGCTTTGTTCTGGACCAGATGACACTGCAACAGGCCGTCCACACTAGCTACACCTGAACCCTGTGTGAAGGCCCTGTAGAATGGGGAGTTGGACTCAATGATCTCTCGAGGTCACTTCCAACCCCTATAATTCTGTGATTCTGTGAAATCTCTGAGACTTGGTAACCATTGTGTGTTCCAAGCTACGCTGTGACAAACTGAATTCTCCTCCACTGTGTCACCCAAACAGGAAACCCACCAGGGTGAAGGGCTTTCATTGGAAATATCTACATCTGAGATATGAAAGCACTGAGGACTTCCCAATACATAACTATGGAGGAGAAATAACTGAAAAGCAAAAATACTGAATAAACCAGACCATTTGGGAATGGCAGCTTTTATTTGGTGTGTGTGAAGGTGAGGCCAGCTAGAACACTGGTTCCATTATCTAATTCAAAGAAAATAAATATATCCTGATGCCTTGTAAGTGTCTGAGGACTTAAGCACAGATTTTTAGCACAGCACTTAGGAACAGTAGCAAGTACCATCTGGCATGGAGATGACAGTCTGCAGTAGTGCTCATGCTGTCAGAGGGGTTCTGAATGACACTCCTCAGTGATACTGGGTCAGTGGGATGTCCTTGACCATACATTACTTTACAAGCATCTTCTTCCATACCAGAGGAACACTATCATCTTCCTTATTTCAGATATTCTGGACCGCATAAGACAAAAATGTTATCATTTATGTTTATCTGTAGCTTTCAGGTTCTCCACAGGGCAAGAGGAGACTCAGACTAAAATGCTACACAGTGTAGATGGGGACAGTCAGAGCAGAGAGTGGTGAAGGTGTGAGCTTCTCTGCTTTTGATCTGTAGGTCAGTGACCACTTGCTGAGACAGATGCCCTTAACTGTGTAAATAGTCAGAGGTCAGACATGACATTTTAGGGCCTGATAATCACTGATGACCTGCACTGAATGACAAGTAGTGGTATAAAAGTGCATGGGTTTTCTCTGGGTTGCACGGTGGTAGCAGTTTCTCCTTATCTTTCAAAACCATGTGATTGGATTTGTTTTGAAATTTTATTTACTTGAACTGCAGGGGTTGGATGGGACCTCTAGAGATCATCTAGTCCAACGCCTCTGCTAAAGCAGGTTCCCTAGAAAGGACATACAGGTAGGCATCCAGGCAGGTTTTTAATCCCTCCAGAGAAGGAGATTCTAGAACCTCTCTGGGCAGCCTGTTCCAATAATCCATCACCCTCACAGAGAAAAAGTTCCTCCTTATATTAAGATGGAACTTTCTATGTTCCAGTTTGGAACCATTTCTCCTTGTTCTGTCACTGGCCATCACTGAGAAGAGCCTGTCTCCATCCTCCTGACACTCCCCCTTAATATATTTATAAATGTTAATGAGGTTAATGAGATATTGTGGAGGACAGTGGCAACAAGAGTATTGTGCAGGACAGTGTCAAATGCTTTGCACAATTCTAGGTAGATGATGTCCGTTACTCTTTCCTTATCTTCCAGCACTTCTTCATCCACCCCCTATGCAAAGCTCAATAAAGTCCAGTTGTTCTCTCACATGAACAGCAACTCCACCACATCAGTTTGATGGCATTTCCTATAAAGTACGTGGCCATCCATGACAGCATTTCAGTCCTGTGAGCTATCCCGCCAGGTCTCTGTAATTGCAATGAAATCATGGCCCAGCAAATGCACAGAGATCTCTAGTTCTTCCTGCACAAGGGTTTCAGAGAACTGGATGAGCATGGAGGCATGCAAGAGAGTCCACCATAGCCACACACAGCCTTGCAGTGTGTGGCTTTTTGGTTCTAATCTCATTTGTTGCACAAATTTTCTTCATCATGTTTCCTTTCATTCTTATATTTAAATCTTCCTTACTATTCTATTGTCAGGGCCTGCATTCAAGCTTTAGCAATCAACTCAGCTATAATAAAAACAGGTTACATCTAAACCCAGGCATGCCTCTGGAGAATTATGCAGCTTGTTCTCTTCTCCTTTCTCCCAGTGGTATTATTTGGAGAACTTCCTTCATGTATCTCCATTTGACATTCTCAAGGCAAGACACGGGGTACGTAAGGTTTCTGCAGAACTGCATTTGTACAAAATTGACTCTCCACAGAAACTGTGTTTCTCTTCCCTTTTTTATATTTGTCTTAGCCACTGTTACCAAGATAACCTTGAAAACACGAGTTGAATCTGAGTAGACACAATGCTTCTTACTGTCACTCCATAATCCACAAATTATTTGTATTTGGGTAAGATCCTCCATGATCTCAAGAGACTTTTAGTTCCCTTTGCAGGGGAGGGCTTGGAACAAGAGAGGGCTAAGTCTGTTACAGCACACCTGTGTGAGGGGTATCACAGAACAGATGGGGTTAGAAGGGACCTCAAAAGATCATCCAGTCCAGCCCCCCTGCCAGAGCAGGATCATCTAGATTAGGTCACACAGGAATGCATCTAGGTGGGTTTTGAATGTCATCAGAGAAGGAGACCCTGTTACCTGTCAGCACTGGAAGACACTCATGAGCAGACTTCAAACTGCTGGACAAAGATAATTGGGTGCTTAAAGGTGTCCAGCTCATGCTTCAGCCTTTCTTTCAGCATTGCTGAGGCCACAACTTTGCTGAAGCCACTTGGCTCTGCAAACCCAAGCCCGAACTTAAACACAGTTACTGGAGATAAGAAGGACAGAAGCAGAGGACCTCACTAGGGTGCAGAACCAGAGTTCCACTTTTCAGTGCCAGGAATGCTTTCCTGAAGAGACTGCTAACTAGAAAACGTTTTGTTCAACATGCTGGGCTGTACTCACGCACTCGTGTTCATGACTGACCTGCATTTCAGCACAGACGTACCTAGACAGAAAACTAATGGGGCTCTGAACAATATCCTTCTGTGGAAAAACAGAAAGTTCCCACAGGCTTTAAAATCCCTTCTTCACCGAGTCCAAACATTAACAGCTGTCTGAGTGACCTGAACAGCCCCTCTAGCAACCCATTTGCATGTAACCATCACATGATCTTTTTTGCTTTACCTTGTGACAAACAGAATATGGTCACAGGATTGATCAGACTTTGGACCTGGATAAGCCAAGGAGAAGAACAATACTCTCTTCCATTGATTCCAAGCCGGTGCTGCATTTTATTAGAATCTATGTGTGCACTGGTCAATATGTCAGACCACACCAGGTCACCATCTGAAGTAAATCATCAAGGCCACCGAGCTTGTACCCTGGGTTGGTCCTATGCTAAGAGATATGGCAGCCCCTAAATTTGGGACCGAGGGACATGTCACATGCCAATGAATAAACCAAAATCTTTAGTTGAGATCATGGGGCTGTTCAGTCTGGAGAAGAGGAGGATCTGGGGAGACCTTATAGCAGTCTGCCAGTACCTCAAGGGAGCCTACAAGAAAGATGTGGAGAGGCTGTTCAGTAGGGCCCGTTGTGACAGGACAAGGGGTAATGGTTTTAAAACAGAGGGAGGGAGATTTAGATTGGATATTAGAAAAAAGTTCTTT
>VXBZ01011806.1:99342-124960 GCA_013399135.1 Heliornis fulica
GTTCAAGGCCAGGTTGGATGAGGCCCTGAGCAACCTGATCTAGTTGGGGGTGTCCCTGCTTCTTGCAGGGGGGTTGGACTAGATAACCTCTGAGGGTCCCTTCCAACTCTAACTATTCTATGATTCTATGATTCTATGATTCTATATGACCCATGTTACAGTTAATCTGGCTTCAAATCAGTTTTTGAGGGAACCAAATATTCATTAAGTTATTAAACTGTAGTTAAGAGAGTTACATCAGGAAACCTTTGAAGTTTTACTGTGTAAATATGATATAGTGTAAATATTTTTTGCAATATTTGTAACTGAAAAGCTGCATTTAAAGCAGAAAAGAGGTCCTTTGGGCATCTACTCCTCAACTAGGTCATCTATCCTTGTACCACATCTGTTGAGGAGGCCAGAACCATCTCAGTGTATTCAGATGGCAGAACACCAACAAGAGCAGAGAGCAGGGGTACTGTGGTATCCACCCCAGAGCACCCCACCTTAAAGCAGAGAGAAACCAGTACCCATAACCCAACTAGCAGCCACCATCAGTGATGGAACAAGGAGAAATGGTTCCAAACTGGAACACAGAAAGTTCCATCTTAATATAAGGAGGAACTTTTTCACTGTGAGGGTGATGGATTACTGGAACAGGCTGCCCAGAGAGGTTGTGAAGTCTCCTTCTCTGGAGACATTCAAGATCAATCTGGACATGTTCCTATGTGATCTACTCTAGATGATCCTGCTCAGGCAGGGGGGTTGGACTTACTGATCTCTCGAGGTCTCTTCCAGCTCCTAATATTCTGTGATTCTGTGTGTGGGACAGGCTGCCCAGTGAGGTTCTGCCATACATGTACAAGAAAACACATTCTGCAGTCCTACACCTCCGATGCCAGGGCATATTCCCTCTGCTGTGCCCATCAAGGTGAATAGAGCTCATACCTGAACAGCACAATTGCCAGCATGACCTTTCTTGTAGAGCCAGAGCAGGTTCCACCACAGCGTGCTAACAAAGACACCCTTCCCCCAACACACAGCAGACTGTGTCAGGCCATGTCAGGCTCACAGAGAAGGCGATGTATGAGCTGCAGACAGGCTGCTACCTAACACTGGTTTTACACTTGTGGAGCCCGTGGAAAGGGAGCAGCAATACTAAAATCATCACGTCAGCTGGGAGCAGAGAACACCGGGCAGCCTCCTTGTCTGGAGACATTCAAGACCAATCTGGACACGTTCCTGTGTGATCTAATCTAGGTGATCCTGCTCAGGCAGGGGGGGTTGGACTAGATGATCTTTCAAGGTCCCTTCCAACTCCTGACATTCTGTGATTCTGTGATTGTGTGACCCCGCGGGCCCGGCCAAGCTCCTCGGCCGCGGGACCTGCGGCACCGGGGCTGACGGTGCGCGAGTGTCAGACGAGGCCTAAGGCACCGCCGGCCGAATCGTTCCCGTTGCATAACCGGCCAAAACAAACTCTCTTGCCGAGTAAACACTGCGCGTCTGCCACGCCGGTGCTGCCCGGGCTGGGGTCACGGAACTGCTCATCTCCCATCGCTCGGAACAGCAGCCCCGCGCGTCCCCTGGCACAGCGACACGCCCCGCAGCGGGGGACACGCCACACGCGAACGTTCCGTCGCCCACGCGGGACACCCTCCCCGCCCCCCGAGCAGAGCCCGCCCAGGCTGGGCCCGCAGCGGAGCCGCCTGTCGCAGCGCCCCGCCGGCAGGTCGCGAGCTGAGGGACAACTGCAGCGAGATGGCGGCGCTCGGCTCTGTCCTCTCGGGGGAGGCGCTGCCGGGCCGGCGCGGACGGGGGGAGGTGGCGGGGGACACTCCTCCGCTGTCTTCCTCCAACCGCCTCTCGGTGTCACGCACCGCCGGCGCTGCCTGACCTCCGCCACGGGCCGGGGCGGGACGGAGGAGGATAGCGGCGGGGGCACCCTCCGCGGGGCACAGCTCGGCCGAGTGAGGCGGCGGGCGGCGTGAGGGGGCACNAGCTATGTTTTGTTTTCTGATCCGCAGGATTCAACACCCGGGACAGACATGAGGAAGATTCTGTGCGTGGAACCCGTCATTTTCATCTACATATTCGCGTCTGCCTTGACAAGCCCGTTGGTGCAGCAGTTCATCTACCGGCGGCTGTGGGAGGAAGAGTACAACTCCACCTTCGTGAGCGACAGCAATGCCACTTACTGCGAACAGAATAAAAGTAGCCCGATGTATATCAAGGAGAAGGTAAGAGGGGAGAAAAAAATATACAGCTGTAACTAGACTCGCAGCTGTTAGGCGCTGGCTCAAGGTAACCTCCGTTTGTACAGCCTGTAACTTTTTATATAAAGGCAGATGCTTTTGGAAATTGCCATGTATTTACTGTTTCATTGCTCTTGTGTTGCGCTCTGAGGTGCTGCAGTGCTTTAAAGGCGCAGGTTTGCCTCCAGGAAGATGCTGAGGTAAATCCACATTTTAACGGGAGTTTAAAATCATCGCGGGGCGTTTGGCCCGGAGTGGCTTTGGCCTGACATTGCAGCGGGTACCGCTGGAGGCTCCTCCTTCCAGAGGAGTTGTGCAGGCGCTCATGAGCCGGCAGTTGTCTCTCTGACTTGCAGTGGCCTCTGTTACTGTCAGCTTTAGCAAATGTCTCGTCGTTCTCAGGAATAAGATCTAGCTTGGAATACATTTATTTCAGATTAATTAAAAGCATGAAGGAGGAAGGGTAAGATATAAAGAAATTGTATTTTTAATTGTGTAAATAAGTTTAACTGATGTATGCACAGTCAAACATAATTGATGATTTACCGTGCATAGCAGTGTTAGTCTGCCTTACTGAGTTACAGACATGGCAAGATGACAGCATCCCATGGTCAGTTACATTTTCAGCACTTTTTCCTAGTTCAGCATGCTGGAAAGCAGGTTGTTGATTGGAAGCTCTTCCATTGCACTTCCAGTGCAGTTCTAATCCAAAACTAACTGTGGGCCACCAGCAGATGAGATGATCATATTTTCCATATTTTCCTTAAATGATCTCTGTTTTCCTTTCCCCTCGCCCCCACCCGATAGTTTCCCCTCCCATGTGCTGCATCTCACAAATCCACAGTTACAGGCTACAGTTTGGAATTGGTGTGCACCCTGATCTAACAGAAAACTCATCTCATTTTTGCTTGTTTGTTTTGAGTTTGCTGGGTTTTTGAGTGGTGGTGTTTTCTGAAGCAGTGTGCTGCTCTAACAGACGGTGGCCATGTGGTTGGTGTATCATAGGGATGGGAGAGGGAACAACATTTTCAAAAAGGTACAGCTGAACCATCCTTGGCAACAGCGACTTGCAGTTAGGTTGGATTAAGCAGAACATGAAACCACTGTAGAGTCAGAAAAGTAGATGACTCGAACTGTAGATTACAGAGAAGATAAGTTATGGCAACAGCTGGCATTTCCCTATGCTGCTGAAGAGGTTGCACCTGAAAATTTTCTTGTAGAACCTAGATTTGCATCTCTGATGTGTTGTTTATGCACAAGACCAAACAGCTGAGCTTATCTACTTCATTTGTCATATATAAAAGATTTTATTTTTTTTTTATGGAACGTGCTTCCATTGAAGGATATCAAGGAAATAATTCAGGATTTTTGACATGGAGTAGGTTCTTCCTCATGCAGTAGAAGCCAGTCTTAGAAAAAATGTCAAAGTAAAAGAAATCAATAGAATTGTAGTCCAGCTCATTCTCTGGATTGACCCATCAGCACAGGAAGGTAACATATGCCACCCGTTGGAATTAATTGGTGATAATAACGAGTTATTGTCTGAGTAATGTTTGCCTGTTACTCCCCTGCAGTGTTTTATTTACTGTTGGCTCCCTGTTTGTCGTACTGTCCTGTGTAAATAGGAGGAGCAGCTCTTAGAAACCACACATGATCTTAGAAACCACACATTCTAATTGCAGAGCCAATCAAGAAAGCCACAATTCATAAGCATTTCTGTGCTTTACACTTGATAGAAACCCCCCAAATTAAATCTGTTTTCAAATTGCAATCACTTAACTTATGCTCAGGATATAAGAATTCTTATTCCCTTTTGCAAAACAGTGAAGCAGAGGGCTTAATTTCAGCTGAAGCGTGTCTGATTGATGTGGTGGTGAATTCACACATTACAGGGTTTTTGGCATAAAGGATACATGGTAGAATTAACTTGATATTTGAGGACATGGATTCTTAAGACAGTAGTTGAATAATGGCCAACAGAAATTCTTTGTTTCCCTCTCCTGCTAAATTTCCATTGCCTCCATATCAGTGGTTGACAGCAGGGTATGAGCTTCTGAACAATAGTGCTTTTGTCCGGACTTCTCTGATAGCATACGTGTTACCATAGTGTAAGAATCTGAAGTGCCTCGAAACACCCATGAGTTTCAGTGGAACGTGGTCTCTGTGATGAGTAATAATCCTGAAGGGACAGGAAGAGTAGATCCAGTAGTAGAGGTCCAAGCTGAGGATAGGTGAAGTAGATGTTCTGGATTTTCCAAGATGATCCTAACTGACCTGTGTTTACAGATGCTGTAAATTTTGCTGTCAGGAGTATTCTCAAAAGGCCCTGTTTGGCATTAACTTTTAGCGAAACATCTCCTTTAGTAGCTAATTTAATGCAAGACCTTCCATTCTGAGGATGGAGAAGCTTTTTACTTATCTCACCTGTTTCAAAGCAAAATGGTAAAGGAAATTGATAAAAAATCACTTGGAATCTAAAAAAAAACCTAGAATATAATAGAATATAGTTCCAAATAGATAGTCTCTGCAGTATTTAGAATAATTATTTCTTACAATTTGAAGGAAATTATTTTATAGCAGCAATTTTATATAGTAATAATTTTTTAATAAAGTGAGCTCAGTGGTAATTTGAATACAAGCTGAAGCATTCCAATCACTGACTTGGATAACCCTCATTTCTCATCTCAGAAAGAGTTATATTACGAATCATTGAACATTATTTATCATCCGGTTTTATTTATTATCCAGTCCATGGATTTTTCCAGTGCTACTTTGTGGGTTCTTTTTTTAATTTTATGAGCCTGCCAGTTTATCACATCCTGTACATTGTTCAGGCACTACACTTCTCTCTTGATTTAATCCTTATATAAGTGAATTGCCTTTTCATTTTCATTCTTTGAATTTTGAAATCTGTGATTTTGAGAACTTTTTCCATGTCCACCACTATGTTCACCGCAAGCATTTTTTTGGAGTAGGGTGAATTTGCAGATTAAAAAACTAGACTTTCAGACTTATCTAGTTCCATTGATTTTAATAGTTATGTGATTTTAAAGCAGCTGCAGGGCTGACCTGTCATTTTCTGTAATCCTTTCCATTGATTTTATAAGAGTGAGAAGTGAGCAGTTGACTCTGCTAAACCCCAAAATGGAGTTTTTTTGTACTTTTATCATCAGTAGAAAGCGAGTCATTTATGTCTGCAATGTTATGGTCATTTGTGGTACCTGGATATGTAGCCATGTTCTTTATGTTGCTGGTCTGCTTCCAAAATAATGAAACCCAAGTCTTTGTTGTTTTACTACTACAGTTTCTTTACAGTTTGTCAACAATATTAGTTAATGTGGGTTGAGTTGGTACGTAATAGCATCTAAGGTTCCCCAGGGAAGTGGTCACAACACTCAGCTTGACTGAGTTCAGGAAGTATCTGGGCAATGCACTCAGTCTCATGCTCTGACTTGTCTGGCCCTGTGTGGAGCCATGAGTTGAACTTGATGATCCTTATGTGTCCCTCCCAAGTCAGGAGATTTGATGATTCTACTTCTAATGTATTAACATTTCTAAGACACTGGTGTCTTTGAACCTGATACTAGAAAAGAAGCAATGCCAACAACTACACAGAGTACTACTCTTTGTCAGCAGGGAGGAGTTAAAAATCAGAATATAATTTCCATCTTGGTTTGTTCAGTCTTCATGGTTTTGACCCTTTCAGGGTGACTACAGTGCTGACCAGTGGACAGGACATCATGAATCCTGTCATGAATATTGTGGTTTCATTCATAGTCATGAAGACATGACTGATGTAGTCAGATGCTGTAATGGAAGAGTGTAAATGAGTCCAGAGTGCTGGGGATCATGAGAGCTTTCCTTGTGGGCCTTAGGATCAGTTGAAGTTTCCTCTTGCAATAAAACCTCATATCTTGTAAACAAAGAGACTGAACTAGAAATCTGTGGGCTTTGCCTGTAAATAAAAATATGAATTTATAAAGCATTCATCAGCCTTTAAAATTCCCCAAAGTACATTCTTGGAAATTCTAGGGAGTGGGGTGGGGGAAAGTGGTTTATCTTTTGAATGCTACTTGGGGGATTATGTTAACTACAGAGGATACACAGGAAACTTGGGGTACAGGTGGCTTCAGTACAGGCTGAGAATGGCTTGGGAAGACTTAGATGGCTGTACCTGCTACTACCCTGCCCAAGTCGGTGCGTTACCTTGGAAAAATTGAAGAAAGCTTTCAGGGTGACTGACTCTCTGCATATGAAAGCTGATCCTAGAAAGGGTTTGTGCAAATGAAGTTCCTTCCTTTTCCCCTGCTGCCCTTTGGTCTGATCAGGTGCTTATCTTTGAAGGGGCTGTTGTGGCTGTTGTCTGTCTGGCCCGCATCAATACATTAAAAGCAAGACTGGAAATGACTGTCATTTAGCAGCTGGCTTCATCACAAGATAGCTGGAGTTTTTTAATTGACTTTTCTTTAGGTTTTTTTTTCTCTACAGCCATTCACATTCTGATAACTGGTTCTTTTTCAGCTACATTTGATTTTTATACTCGTTAAAGACCTCAGAAATTTTTCCCATAGTGGGTGTTTATGGTTTATGGGCAGGGTGTTGACTGTGTTCCTTACATGAGCACCTGCTGAAATGTGTCTGTAGGCGTCACTGATTTAGCCAGTTTCTGAGCTCAGAGCTTTGCAGTGTTTTAAAAATTAGTTAAATCATGTAGCCGTGAGTCTATGTTTCACATACTGTTATTGTTACCCTTGTTATTGTTGTATTGTTAAATTATTATACCTTGTATTGTTAAAATATTTTTGACATTGTACATTGGGACATGAAAGCAGATTTGGATCTCTCTACTTGCACAATGTGCTGGTCAGTGAATTTTTTCTTGTAACCCTCACAGTAGGATTATTTATGAAGAAAAATTATTTCCAGTGAGTAGGGAGAATGAGGTGTGTTCAATCAAAGACTGGTTTACTACTAATTTTTGAGAGACTAATTAGGCCTTGTGTCCTTTTGCTGTACCCTGTACTGAATGAGATACAATATAAGCACAGCTTATGTAAATACATGTTTAAAGGAATTGTTCTCCTGTCTCCATCGAAACTTCTCTGTCAAGAGTCCAAATAAGAGTACATTTTTAAGAAATAAGTTCTGGCTTAAAATGTAACAAGGGATGTTTGAAGAATATTGAAGGTAAAATTACAAAAGTGGGAGTCTTTAAATATGCAATTCCTTTGTATTAGTGATTACCGTAATATAACACATTCTTATAAAAATACATTAATGTACTGTAGTTTATTATAGCATTTCTGTCATAATGTATAAAATTATACTGTATATACTATGTTTTGTAATCTATAAACATGTGCTATACATTACATTGCATAATACGTAACTAATATTATTATAGAAACTTTTTACAATGTATTATAGCATTTCAACTTTATTTTATTTTTTCTTTGCAGGAAGTTCAAGAAAAAGCCTCTGTTTTTAATATGCAGCTGGACTTAACTGGGGCAGTTCCTAGCCTTATAGTTGCCATTGTCGTTGTAGCTAATGGGGATCGCCAGGGACGCAAGAGGTCTTTAGTTTTACCATCAATGGGAGCTTTGATTGCTAATGTCTGCCTCACTACAATATCGTATTTTTCCTTTTCCCTCTCTGTTCTGTTTGCTGTTGCGTTTGTTACTGGACTGTTTGGGAGTATAGCAACTTTCCTTGGAGGAGGCTTTGCTTATATAGCAGATGTGTGTCACGACGAGAAGCAGAAGACAACACGAATAGCTGTCGTGGATTTGATTTTTGGTGTTGTATCTGGATTGGCAGGACTTTCATCTGGCTACTTCCTAAGAGGAATAGGCTTTACATGGACATTTGTGACAGTATCTCTACTTCATGTCGTTAATATTACCTATATTATATTTTTTCTGGAAGATACAGTAGGGGTGTCTGAATCTCAGAACCAGTCACCGGAATCTTGTAAAGAACTTGTGAGAGAGACATTTGCTGGAGTCTACATGCTTTTTAAAACTTCCCCTTATAAAAAGAGAATTTTAATCATCATGTTGCTTTTTACATTTATGACTTACTTCTTTACTATGTTTGGTGGGAGTTCACTTTTTACACTGTATGAGCTGGATGAGCCCCTTTGCTGGAATGAAGTGTACATTGGATACGGAGCAGCTGCATTCACTTCCGTCTCTCTGACCAGTTTTTTAGGAGTTTTCTTACTTTCTAAATGCCTCAAAGACATTTATATTGTCTTTATTGGGATACTTTCTTACATTGGAGGAATGATCATGGCTGCCTTTGCCAAAACAACCCTGCTCATGTTTTTAGGTGAGTTCAGAATCATTTGTTCTGTGGTCAACAATATATATGAAAATGCTGTTATGTTATCTGTAGTGAGTGCAGTTGGTAGATACTGGACGTACCATCTGCAGAAGGGTCAGGGAGGTAAAACATGTAAGGTTGGGTTGGACTGATTTAGGATTTAGTTTAAAGATAAAGTATGTGGAGAGATGATGGGTTTACTTGCTTGGTTGTAGTACCATACTGATATAATCTCTTCATTAATGTCTCAGTGGATTTCTAGTTTAACTTTTCTATTGCCTTTTACATTTGGAGAACTGAGTATTCAAAGGATGTGACTAACTCATTTGCAATGTATTTGTAAACTCCTTGATTTTTGTTACTCCAGTGTCTCATGACCAATTCATCACTTTACAGTAAGAGTGCCATCCTTGCTCTGCTTTATGCCTATTCCTGTTCTTCGATCCATGCTGTCAAAGGTGGTTCTCACAGGTGAACAGGGTGAGTATATTTTGATTTTAAACAGCACAGTAATGTGGCATTTCAGAAAAAAGGCACCAAGATTACCTTTAAACAAACAGATATGTATTGTTATCTTCAGACAATCAGACAATTCTATGAGTCTATGATTCTATGACTTTTCTTACAAGTTCTATGACCCTATGTCATGATATTTTGATTCTGAATTTAATATAAACAACACTGTTTTAAAACTATTGCAAATTTCAACCTCCAAAGGAGATATTTCTCTAAAATAAAGATCACAGGGAACTCAAAGCAAAGGAATGTTCAAGATTTATACAGATGGGATTTCACAAATGCTTCTACATTCACAATATTTTGACATGCAGAGAAAGATATATTTCTGTTACTTAGTCAATATCACACTTAATAATTTAGAAGGATAAACAGTAGGTGTCAGCCTTCAAAGCACTTGAAAACAATTTGACTTGGATCCTGAGCTATGCATGGGTGCCTCTGGCTACTTAGATGTGTCCCGAAAGATATATTACTTCTCACAGTCCTTTCCTTATGGAACACACACACAGACACACACAAGAAGCATGTCATACCTCAAACCGTGGCTCCAGGCTCCCATGTTTTGCTTTTGACAAGCATATACTTTCTAGAAACATTCTCCTGAGTTGTTTGGCTTTATTTTTTAAGATACACAAAACCAAGGATCTCTTTGCACTTAACTATGCTAATGTACACCTTTGGCTTGCAGTTTCTTGACATTCTTCAGGGTTTTGGCCACTTGAGTAAGTTTGATGCGGGAATCAGGTTGCCTTTCCTCATCCTTTTCTGCTTAGCTGTTGTGATTTTGTTTATAGTCCTGTGAATATGAATGCAACTTGGGAAAATGTGCTCAACAAGATGGAGGATAGATATACCAAATAGGATAGATACACCCCAATGGGTAGTTTGGTGCAAAAAACATTGCTTCTTTTCTTTCAACAAAGAGGAGATGGTTATGTGCTGAACAAGCAGTCTTTGTTGGACAGAGCCTTTTCCATATATGAGGGTAAAGATCAGAGAAAGAATTAAAATGAAAGGGAAGAATCAGAATTGAAGGGGCAAAGGATGAAGATTTGCAGAACATGGTTATTGAGGATGAAGAATTTGAACTTCATGGAATAAGCAGATTCAAGAAAGTAGGTATGGTGATAGAATAGTAGCTCAGAAAAAATAGTTTCCGTGAACAGAATGTTGTGCGTTTTTTCATTTAAAAAACAAGTCTTTTATAGGAGTTCCCATTGGAGACAGTTCCACACCAAACACATAGGATATTTGGATGTTTGCTACTTGCACACTTGGTAAATACTGTATATGTAGAGGGACAGTTGGACTTGATAATCTTAGAGGTGTTTTCCAGCCTTAAAGATTCTCTGATTCTATGATCTTCCATAGCAAGCTTTAAAAGCTTCAGTACTGTGAAGAGGGCTTGGGTTTAGTCTGTTTTGTTTGTAATTCACACTTTTGGGTTTTTTTGCAGGTGCTGTGTTTGCTTGTATTGCCTGTTTAGAAGTTGTGACCAGCACTATTTCCATTTCAGCTTTTAATATTCTTTATGCAGCCACGGTTGCATGGTTTTCAGGCTTTAGCTTCCTCTTATCAGCAGGCTTTTGTCTAATTCCACTGGCTGTCCTCTGGTAAGTACGGATCAGGAAGCTGCTTCTGACTGCCAATGATTTCTGTTTTGACAAAAGTTGAAGCTGAGTGGTTTAGTGTAGTAGTCCTCAAACTTCACAGTAACAGTGTGACCCGGAGACATTATAATCTGTGAAAGATCTGCACTAATGCCCATATGAATATGGCCCATATGAATAAACCTCTCCAGACATGTTAAAAAAATATGCTCTATGGTATTTGCATCTCATCATATTTTGTAGCTGTGTAGTAATACCAACAGTGAAATACCACTTTTCATGAGTATTCAGAAATGTGAAGTTCATATTACATACTTTTAAATGTAAACAATGGCTTTCTAGCGTGCTGGATCTAAATGACAGAAGAATCACTTTTCATTAGGTAGATAAATATTCAGGGGGTAAAAAGCTCTTTTTCTTAAGAGAGTGGTAATCTTGCTGGAGACTTGTACTTTGTTTCCTAATCCTTAGAGTTTACCTCAGTCACCTTTTATCTCTACATCAGCTGCATTTTAAGTTTTAAGTAGTCCAGGATAATGCCATAGATTTAGAACATTTCACATGATTTCAAGTCTAGCCTGCCTTACTCCAGTGTTTTACACAATCTGTTTGGATAAGCTGCACTAGTATTAACTTAAGTCAAAGGTAGCGACGGGTCTCAGACCTGAAGGAATTGAAGCAAAGAGTTCTTGTGTGGTTGAGGGGGTGGAGTCTCCTTCTCTGGAGACATTCAAGACCAATCTGGACACGTTCCTGTGTGATTTAATCTAGGTCATCCTGCTCAGGCAGGAGGGTTGGACTAGATGATCTTTTGAGGTCTCTTCCAACTCCTGACATTCTGTGAATCTGTGAACACTTTCAGTAACCAAAAATATGAAGAATTCAGTTACATTAACAAAGGCCCAGTAAATACTTGTTTTATTAAATACTATGCTTCATTTAGTTCAGTGCTGTACGGTAGAGAAAGTTTCTGTTAAGAAACTCTTCTGTGCAAAAGCTAACAGATGCTTACCATCAATTAGTCCATCCTGCAACCAGGACTATAGTCCCTCATCACCATGTGTTTGTGAAAGTTATTTTTCTTTCTGTCATAACTGTTACAGGTAATCCACCCTTTGAATAACCTTTCTCTAAACCCTTTCTTTTGAGTGTCTTGCAGTGTTGCTTTTGGAGAGCAGAAAGCGTGGTTGTTCCAGCCTGTAATAAAGCAGGCATAGTAGTTTAGTACTTATCAAAGACAGCAGTAATGATCTTACCTAACTTGTGTCAGAAGAGCAATGCTGTCATTGCTTTGGTTTAGTATGATAGGCCAACAGTTTTGTGCCTTGGGAGATGGCTGTGGCAGAGCCACGGAGTGTGTTTGTTGGTGCTGAATCAGCACGCTGTGCTTAACTAACTCGGCTAAAGATACCTGTCTTATCTTTGTCTTACAGCTGGCTCCTGTGCACAAGCTGGAATGGGGAGGACTTGGCTCTGCTTGTACCTGAAGAAGTATCCAGCATAGAGAGTGCTGATAGTTGAACAAAGGATTCACCTGTGCAGCTTTTCCGATGTGACATGCAGTGACAGAGACCATTATGTCATACAGAAACCATAGAGATAGCACAACAGTTGCAGACGCAATCTCAAAGTGACCTTGCAGCAATAAGCACTAAATTGGTAGCACTCTACATCCAGTCTGTTTTTAGCACTAGACTAAAGTTAGCTCTTAACTATGCAAACAGGCTGGCAATGATGAAGATTTCATTGCTGTTTTCATCATGAATTAAAAAATAAGGTAGGGTGATATAGTCCCTGTCTACTTACCCTTTCCTCCAGTTTGAGAACGTCACCTGTGGATTATGATCCATTTTGTATCATCATTCAAAGTGTGGTGACAGAGATAAGCTTATCAACTTGGAGGGTGCTGGCAATTCTGCTGAAGCCAGTGGAGCTTGTACCAGCTGAAACGAGTTAAGGAATGCTACTGTGAGGGGGGGCGGGGGAGTTTAAAGAGAGTTTGACAGCCAATACTATTCAGATCCCTGAAAGTACAAGTGGGTTGTACATGACTCTCTTCCCCCTGAACAGATTAGGTAGAAAACCCAAAGTAATGCAGACTGGTTGACAGAGAAGGAAAACCCTCAGGAAGTAACTACGATGTGGGAACTGACTGCACACAGGATAAAAAAAGAGACAGACACAGCCTATACTGATCTGATTGCTGCCATTAATACCCACCATATGGACAGAGAACTTCTGCGGAACTTCTCAGCGGTACTGCAAAAAATACTAGTACTGCACCATGCCAATATTATCATAGGTCCATTTTGTTCCAGTGACAGTTGTGTTCCAAGGTATGTATTGTGATCAGAGAGAAGTTTGGAAGAGGGTTCTGATAAGGAACAGGAGAGTTTACACTGTCTGGGAGACCACCACCTCCCCATCACTGCTGATAACAGTGCGTTTATCCAGGACAAGGGAATGAATATTTACACAGCTAAAAACTATAGCCAGCTCTTGCACTTGTCCTGAATTACCAAGGCTGATGTTGGCAACTGAAGGTCATTAGCTCCTTTAGACACTAGTCAGTAAATAAAACTGCTTAACTCTCCTCTCTTGAGGTGCCCAAGTAGCGGCCAACTTGTTGGAGAAAGAGTGGAGATTTACAATAATGAGTACTTGTGGAGAGATTAAGAAAGCAAGCACTGATGTAAAGGATTTCAGCACAATGATTACATTGTCTTCCTTGCCTCTTTATTATGCAGTTATGCAAGGCTTTAGGAAATACATTTTTACCCAAAACTGCTCAGGAAAAGTAAAATAAATGAAGATACTGGCATACCTTCATTTCCTCTTCTTCAATGCACACCTCTGCTAGGAAGGGAGATGCAAAGCAAGCCAGTTCCATGGCAGCATTGTGTGAGTCCAAACGAGTGCACACACACTTCAGGATGGCTTTGTAATGGGCTGATTTTGCTGTATGAAGTACCTGCTGTTTGCAAGGTGTTTCTGCTAGACACATCATTTAGAACTGGCTCTAAGTCTAGGACAAAACCTAAGAAGGATATAAACTGTGTTTCCAAGTCCTTAGCTTGGTGCAAGTTGAGGGAACCAGGTACTAATGTCCTTCATATTATTAAATCAGCATCTTTTAAGTTCATCGTAGTTCTATTTGTACAGAAATGAAAATTATTTTGACATAAATGAATAATGAATTTCCATTTTTTAAACTTTATGTTGTATGTGTAGTTCTTGCATTGTTTTCTGTCAAATGACCAACGGGGTAACTGGTGGAAGAATGTTTGCAGAAACAGAATCAGCAGCAATATAGTATCACCTATTTTTTATGGTGATAGCAAACAGCTTTTGCTTCCTCCCTGCACTTGGCAAGGAATGAATGCTGCCCAGAGGATCAACACCAAGAGAAGATGGGAATTGCAGAGCAGGGACAGCACTGCTATCTGCCAGAAGCCAGCACAGGGCCTTAAGTTGCATCTGCCACACCAAGAGACCCACAAACACCTTCCCGGGCCAGGTTGGATGGGGCTTTGGGCAACCTGCTCTAGTGGAAGGTGTCTCTGCCCATGGCAGGGGGTGGGAACTGGATGGTCTTTAAGTTCCCTTCCAACCCAAACCATTCTCTGATACCTCCTCTTGCCCAGTTGGATTCAACAGAAGCCTAAGGCTGGGTCTGTCCAAGCTCTTCTTGCCAGCACACCTGGTGTGGTGTGCCTCCATGAGTTGCTACTTGTGGAACCTGCTTTATAGAACACGGCTTTTAGAAATAGGAAGAAGGGGCTGGGCCAGGAAGCTCGGTCCCCACCTCTCTCCACTGCGACACTGTGCAAGTGTAACTCTTCCCTTTTTTTTTTTTCTCCTCTCCAAAACTTTCTGCTTCAGTCTTGTTTGATTCCCATTACTGTACTAACAGTTCTTACACAGGCCTCTTACACAATTTGCTTTCCAGCCTTGGTAACTCCTAAATTAGTTTCCTTTACAAGCATAATGAACAACACAACTTTCTTGCTCTGAATATGGCTTGATCTCACCCAAGATTCTAATAAAAGTATATTGATCGCTGAACAAAACCACATGAAAATTACATCCAGCCTCCTAATCCGTGTCTGCTCCTCACTGTACTAACAATAAACTCTAGTTGTACTAGCTGTCTTAACATAGTTTTCTTCAGATACAATACCATCCATCTTCCAACCAACACCAGGAAAGACCAACTATCTGGATGCACTGAGGCAGGGAGCTATAGCCATAACTGTTGCTTACAACTATGGAATGGCTGTTCTCTGTAACAGTGATGGTAGGGAGGCAGACTAGAAAATTCTCCTAAAGCTCCATGCCCAGGCTGGGCAGTGTAACTCCGCAGCCTTTCCAGCCTGAGCCTAGAGCAATACAAATCCTGCTGAACCTCAAACTTGCTTTACTGCAACAGTTCACTTTTGCTTTAAACAAAACTTCCAAGAAACTTGCAGGTTACAAAACAACAGCCAGTTCTGCTCTTTGATCAAGTATATCAGCTCCCAGAAAGATCAGGACAGCTGTAGAAAACAAAATACCAGGTAGGTCTACCCTCGCACTGTCAATTTACTGGTCCTATATCTAACCTCACTAAGGAAAAAAACCTCAAAAACTTGTACTTCACAGCACAAGCCTCTAATCTCCACAACTCTGAAGTGAAAGACGGTTTTAGAAGCTTCACTTCTTAAATGAAATAAATATAAAACCAAATAAAACTTCCAGTAAAGTGTCTCATACTGCATCATCTACATTTTTTCATTTGCTGCAATGTTTTGCAATATACACACTGAAAAGCACTGTGGAATTTATGGGATGGAAGCTAGAAGCTTTCACCCACATAATATATGGAATCTGTGACAGATATAAGCATACTGAAAAGCCCAAAAGACATTTAAGATTGTGAGGAGGTTTATAGCAACATTTCTGCTAAAATTATCTACAACAGAACACCAAGTGCACTTTGCAGTTTAACCAATTAAAACCTGCTGAATAAAAGAGATCCTGTCTTAGAAATATTGTCTTAAGCTCCCCACATATGACAAAAGATGGTATCTTTTGAACCACAGACTTTTCCTCCTACTGTACATCATATTAGCTGTCTTGCATGATTTGACACATGCACGCATGTGACATCAGAAATCAGTTGTTACAACCCTGAGTTCAGTAACAGATGCACAGACTTACGTACACCACTAAACTTTTCAGTGGCTCACTCCTTAACAGATGTATTTAGGTATCTAATTCTCCCTTAATTAAAATCCAATTTTGGTAAACCCACAAAAAATGAAGTGATACCACTGTATCTTCATGTTCTCACTGAAGAAGCTTTATTAGGTACCGTCATAATGAGGCACCACGTTCCTTCTTAATCCCTGAATACTAAAATACCTACATGTAGGAGTGCTCTTTTGAATTAATTTCCCAAATGGGTTTTAAAGCAGCCCTTTAAACTCCCTATGGAACTTGCTTCTACTTCCAGAAAGTAGAATAACCTCTCAGGAACACAAATGAAAGAATTCCAGACCTTCAACTCCCTTCTTAGAGCGATACTTCCAGTTCTACACAAAAGCTTAATGGGTCAGTTGTGCACAATTGTCAATGGGTGAGGATTAAAAACAAAGTATGTAGCAGGATTCCACCAGCAGTGCAGAAGTTAAAAGATCTTCAGAGATATTTCATGAGAAAGAAACAATGTTTGGTTGTGGATAAGAGATTCTTGATTTATGATTAAATACATTTTGGAACGCAGAAGCATTTATAGCAAACTTTTATTCAATAGTTTAAAAAGTGTATGGGAATTTTCACCAAGAAAGAGTTACTCATTGGAAAATATCTTCTTTTCCCCTTAAAAAGTTCCTCTGCAGAACATCCATTGATGTATTTACTTACATGAATCACTTTTAAAATGCACGGGTATTTTTTGATTTCTTGTATACATATGTAGCAATCCCATAGGTAAGAAGCTATTGTCCTGAGCAGTGTATGAAGAGAAATTATTTAAATGACCTAGTTACAGGATATTTATATAATTGACAAGCACAGAACAATTTAGAGACTTCAAACATTTAATGTGCCTTTTCATCAAGGAAGGCAAATGATAACTGTAGGACTGGTTAACACTGCGAACCTCAATTGCGTATTGTGTATTTAGATCTGCAGTATAAAGACATACACAGAACATCATTATGAAGCACATTGTTACAACAAACCAAGCTTGTATTCCATCATCATGTGCGGTTCTCCCATAACCTCACTCTGTGAAGGATCTAGAGAGAAAAAAAAAGTGAAAGGCATGAGGTTTTTACAAAGCTCCAAGCACCAGTAACTACGAGTACCACAGTTTGTTTGGGTTGTTGGGATTTCTTTTCTGATGTTCAGTTCAACGGTTATTTGGCCCATTTTTGACAGCGTTGTACAAGCAGGTCTGTAGCTTCTAAGTTATGCAATCAGAGCAAGATGAGGTAACAAACACATCTATAATGCAACAGTGTTTCATAAAGACACAGAATCACACAGAACAGCAGGGGTTGGAAGGAACCTCTGTGAGATAACTAGTACAAACCCCTGCTAAAGCAGAGTCACCTACAGCACATTGCAAAGGATTGTGTCCAGGTAGGTTCTGAACATCTCCAGAAAAGGAGACTACTGTAGCCTGTCCCACTGCTCTGCCATCCTCAGAGTAAATAAGGTTTTCCTGATATGGAGATAGAACTTCCCATGTTCCAGTCTGTTTCCATTGCCTCTTGTCCTGTTGCTGGGCATCACTGAACAGTCTGACCCCATCCTCTGGACATCTGCCCTTTGTAGATTTATAAGCACTGATGAGATCCCCTCTTGGTCTTTTCTAGGCTAAAGAGACCCAGCTCAGCCTTTTCTCATCCATGAGATGCTCCAGTCCCTCATGACCCTTAAGTTCTTTGCTGGACTCTCCCTATTAGTTCCCTGTCTATCTTGAACTGGAGACCCCAGAACTGGACACAGAACTCCAGATGTGGCCTCATCAGGGCAAAGTAGAGGGGGAGAACCTTCCCTGAGCTGCTGGACAAACTATTCTTAATGCACCCTGGGACAACTGGCATTCTTGGCCCTAAGGGCACACTGCTGGCTCATGGAGAGTTTGTTTACCAGGACTCCCATGTCCTTCTCTGCAGAGCTGCTTTCTAGCAGGTCAACCTCTACCTGTACTGGTGCCTGGGGTTATTCCTCCTAAGTGCAGGACCCTACACTTGCCCTTGTTGAACTTCATTTGGTTCCTCTTTGCCCAGTTCTCCAGTATGTCAAGACCTCACTGAATGTCAGTGCGGACTTCTGCTGTGTCGCCCCCTCCTCCCAGCTTTGTATCATCAGCAAATAATTTGCTAAGGGTACACTGTCCCCTTGTTCAGATAAATATGTTGAATAAGACCAGACCAAGCACTGACCCTCAGGACACAACACTGGCTACAGGCCTCCAAGCACACTCTGTGCTGCTCCTCACGACCCTCTGGTCTCTGCCATTCAGCCAGTTCTCAACTGACCTCACTGTCCACTGATCCATCCCATAGATAATTCAATTAAAACCAACCATTCCTTCACAAGCAGAGCCTCCTATAGCCTGAATCTCATTGCCTATATTAGTTTCATGCTTAAGAAAACTCAAGTCTGACCAAAGTTTTTCTCCATAGGTGCCCACATCTTTCCTGTGCTACTTCTCTGAATAACAGGAGCTCACAGTCCAGCCCTCCTGTTAGCTGTGATATACTTGTGGTCATACAAGCGAAGTATAACCTTCTATGACTTTAGAAACACAGACTACAAGGAAATACTGGCTTACTTGCTATTTCAGAGCAATTTCTACACAACTAGCAGGTGAAGCACATTCTCCTCCTCTCAGGGTTTCACCGCTCTTAGGTCTCTGATTTTTCATTCTATTTTGTGCATTTATTTCTCTTACTCCATAAAATCAAAGATCTTCAAATTTCCTTAATTTTACCTTTAAATGTTTCTATTTCAGACCAGAAAGTATTTACCATTAAGGATATCCTCAAAACCAATGCTCTCATCATTTCCCCTCAGAGTATCCAGTGCCATATTTGAGCTGTGAAGAAATGGAAGACGCTGGACCTGTAAAAAGACAACAGGAGTTCAAGTTTCTTCAGGTCTTGAAGTTGAGGGGTTTTACATTTGGATTTCTCAGTCTGAACTGAGAAGAGCAAGAAGAACCACTAAACCAAAAAACCCTGGCACACACAGCAAAACCTACTTACCAACACTACCTTCTATTGTTTATCTCTGTTCAGAAAAGAACAGTCTTTTCACTAGATTTGTAGCTCTTACTGCAGTGCAGATACTACAGCAAAAAAGCAGAGTTTAAAAAAAGGTAAGGTTTTTTTCCCTCCTCTGTTATCACGTAAGTCTGAGGAGGCTCACTGCTAACACACCTGTACAACCACAGGTCAGTACCAGGCAGTGACATACACTGTACGGTTCGGAAACCATATTCTAAGTGTCTTGCACCTCTGACACAAGTCAGGATGTAAATGAAAGAGCTCTATTGATTCTAAACATAAATCTCTTTAAACGTAACCTAAATAATAATTATTTCTCAGATCCCCACCAATTCTTAAGTTTCAAGTCCACTCCCAGTTACTTTCAACACTCTTCTGTGTCCTACACCCACAATATTACAAAAAAAAAAATTTCAAGTGGTGCATACAGCAGTCAGACCCTAAATATTCTGAGAATGGCATATCTCTGCCATCCACTATTCGTAGTGATACCACAGTTATACCATTAACATATTTTAGAACCATAAAACTATCTCCTTACACACAAAATACATCCAATAGTTCCTTAATTATTACTGGTACAAATGTCAGAAGTTCAAATGTACTATTCCAGTACATATTTTAGAACAAAATAAACCACAAGAGAACTTGTACACCTAGCATGAAGCTGTGAATGAAAAGTCTCCCAATAACCACGTCTTCCCCACTCATCCTCCAAGAATACCGATGGAGACATACTAACAGGATACCCTCACCTGCCTCATTTTTCCTGTCACATGCTAACAGAAGTTTGGAACAAAGATTTAAGCCCCCCACCCCCACCCGCCCCCCCGCCAGAACAGCTGCCATCAAGGGATGTTTTCATACATCCTGTCTGACTTTCACATCTTCTGGACCAGTAATTTCTGCCAAGTTTAACACAGCTCACTGTGGTTCAGTAGAAACTGATCCACTGGAAGGGATAAAATTTCCCTAGCTCACTCAGAAAACCAACTTTTAATAGTTTGACAACTTTCAACAAGCAAACAAAAATACATTTTAGGACCAATGAGTTTTTTACATTCCCTAAACGACAAAGTCAGCCTCCCTTCAGTTACTCTCCATCCCAGGAAATAAGGAGGAAAAGCAGACAGACTCAGTTTCACAGTGAAAGTTGAAACCTCTGAATTTCACTCCCTGTAGACCTCCCCAATCTTACAAGAAAGGCTGAAGAACAATAATAAGCTCATACTAAACTCTCTGCTTCAGGTTTCACATTATCCATATCTTCCCTCCCAAACCACTACCTGCTTCATGCCTCTAAGTCTCTTTTCCCTACAGATGCAAAGATTCATTTCCATGAAGGCATTAAGTTCCACAGAGGAGTACTAATTTTAGGAATAAACACTCAATTCCTCCTGCTTTTCTCCCAAGGCTTACATCCACAGAAAAGACAGAGGGAGATATTACACTTCACCAAGTAACCAAGAAAAGAAGAGCTGAAAGGCATTAGCATACTGACTTCTGGAAACTCCATTCCAATGTTTGTTTGGTTTTAATAAAAGCAGACCAGTGAAAGAAAGTACTTTGGGAAACATAAACAACCAAGGCTGATGTCTCTTGGAAAGCATGTTGAGATAAAAAAAATTCTCAATCAGTTTAAGTTATACCAGTTTGATAAAAACACCTACCTGCTTCACTGCTCTGAATTCCATCTGCAGCTTTAAAGGTGCGTGGAGTCCTTGAATGTTTCTCAGGGTGGCAAAGTTTGTTTTATCTTGATTTAACTGGAACTATCACAAACAACATTCATTTTTTTTTTTGCAACATCCCACTTAGGTGAGCATGCTTACTACATTTGTATATAAAAATTCAGTGACTCAATCATCCACGAGTTAAATTTACACAAAAGACAGCGATGCAGTAATACTGCAACTGAAGTTGCTTTTTGATGGATTTTATTGCAAATCAATAATGGCAATTTGATTTTTGTTATTCTTGACAGTCAAGACCTGTAACATCACCAAGTGGTGTAGTTATGCACTACTTGACTATAATATTGTCAGAATAAATTGGAAGTGAAGTCTCTTTTAACTTAAGATCACTAACTTGAAACCCACAATTGATGTTATTGTTAGCCATCAAAGACTGTTTGAAAACACTTGAAATCCTACTTGATCAGAAAAGAAGATATAGCACCAATTATACCCCATGTGACTCCAAAAGCAAAAGAAAGCTCATAATTTTGCAAACTGCTCTAAGACCAATCAGTAAGATGACCTATTTAGTAGAGGGTTCTTCTAATTAAATATTTTGGCTCACAAATACTGAAGTATACAAAGTAACTTATGATTAATGTTAATGTTGAGTAATACAGACAAATTTGGTTTTTATAGTAATGACTACATGCTCATAATGTTGATGAAATACTGTAAAAGAAAGAAAAAATACAAATCTCATATTTTAAAACCTGTACTTGATCCTCATGACAAAAGCCCACTAGTATATCATCTCATTTATGCCAAGAGACCCCAAAACACAAAAAAGAAAATACAAGTTAAAGGCATAACATGAATTTTCTTCAAAACAACCTGTATCAAATGCTCTTCAAAAGTCAGCAGAAAAAAATATTTATATACCTCATCCCAAGCTTATGAATCTGGACACATTTTTCCATTTATTTTATAAAATTAGAGAACTTTATATGTGTAGCAGAAAGATTTAGGTTCTACTAGTGCTACCTGAATAACCAACATTTACAGCAGTAAAAACAATCGTAACTATCTCAGGATAAGATAGGTCTTGTCCCATTCAAATGTACAGATAAATTGGGAGGACCAGCCTTCTAGAGGTGACAGGTGTGCCCTTCACCTAACTACAGAGGCTGCATACACAACCAAATCAATAACTTTTAGATGACTAAACCTTACAAGTAAATCCCAATTGGAAACCCACGTACACAGCTCAAGTGAAGAGTCCCAAGTGGGAGGTTAACAGTGAACAAATTTTCCAACTATGTTATGTAAATAAAAAGTTACTGTTGTTGAACATCTCTGTTATGTTAAAGGCAAAACCAACCCTGTCACTGGTTACCACATAACGCAGTCCTGGTAACCACAACAGTAATTTAAATTTCACTATTAGTTAAGAGTGAAGATAGCTACATTTGATGTTATACTTACGTTTTTTTCTGACAGCTCCAGTGGGTGGCTGGGCAACAATTCATTTTTCACACTTGTAAAGCTAGAAACAGAAATAAGAAAAACTGAACTTCAAACAAAATCCATCAGGATATTGCTTTTGAAGTTGCATTCCAAAACTTATCTCAGAAAAAACAGCAGTACAGACACACAAGCGATTAACACACTTCAAACTAAACACACACCAAAAAAGTTTAACAGTGAAACAGCAGTAAGACTAGCAAAAGGAAAAAATAATAATTTCAGGCATCTTTTTTTCTTTATATTTGACTAAACAATTACAATTTTTTCTCTTTGACTCCTTTCAGAAATGGACAAAAATACTAATAAATTAAAACATCACAGGTTCAACTACATTCAAGCTACGTGGTACCTTATTTTAGGATTCTCTAAGCTTTTAGAACTGAATACAGCCCCTCCTCAGTTGTATGACCCAAATCTTAAACTCTCTACACTTATTTTGTGTATCATTATCCAGGACACATACACAGTTTTACACGCATGTGAAATGTCAAAAGCCAAAGATGCTATTTTTACTACATTAACATTTTGTACCAATGCTGAAATTAACTTTCCCACAGTGCTACTGCACACTCACATGCATGCATTTTAAAACTAACACATCTTCCATAATTATTAATACCTTACCATCACTCTTCTAAGGAGATGTATCAAGCAGGTAAAAGTACATTAATATTACCTAAAATTCAAGCTTGAAAGACAGTCTGACTTAAGCACATGTGCTTCAGGCTATAGTTTTGAAGATATATCTTTCAAGAACCTTGTTTTAACAAGTCAACAGTTAATACATGCTTTCTTCCAAGTCGAGCATAAGCTACGGTGTAATTCAACAATAAGAAATAAGCATACCCTCTGCGCAGAAGATCTTGACCTTCAAAAGGTCCTGAAGCTGAAAATTCAGCAATCGGGATACTATCCTTCAAGAAAGAAGTCACACCTCTGGGATTCTGGAATAAAAAATGTGAGGCTTGCTTTAACAGAACCAGAGCCCTTCCACATGGGCCACTGGGCCAGGCAAATGAAACAAAGTGCTCTGAGAGTCCGTCAACTGATCATACAGAAGCCCTAGACTTTAAAATGTCTTCGAAAAAAGAAAACAAACCCCCAAAACTACCACCAAAACACAAACCCCACACTAATTTAGAATTCTTTCAGAGAGTCTGGTAACAGTTGAAGGTACCTACACAAAAAACACAAATTTTGGATCTGGCAGAAGCACTGAAGCTCACAATCACCCCTTGCTCATTCCCACCCTGGGCCAAAGGGATGGAAAGGAAGAAGGCAGGTGATGCTCTGCTGAGAGGAAAGGCAAGATCATATCCAAACATTACTTCATTTACTTTAATACAGACACTATCAAGTAAGATCAAATTAATTTTGTCAATGGCTTAAGGCTGCCATGAAGAGGATAAGGCGATTTCAAGTGGTCTAGTATGCCAGTTAACGGAAAATAACAGAGGAAAAAAAGTAACTTTCAGGAAGAGACCAGAAAAACACATCTCTATGGCCTTGCTGAGTCTTAACCCTGGCCACTAATTTCACAGAACCATAGGGTTGGAAGGGACCTTCAAAGGCCATCTAGAGGGACATCTTGCACTAGATCAGGTTGCTGAGAGCCCCAGCAAGCCTGAACTTGAATGTCTCCAGGGATGGGGCATCCACCACCTCTCTTGGCAACCAGTTTCAGTGTCTCACTACCCTCATGGTAAAGAACTTCTTCCTAATGTCTAATCTAAACCTGCCCTGCTCTAGTTTAAAACCATTGCCCCTTGTCCTGTCACCACATTTCCTGGCAAACAGTCCCTCCCAGCTTTCTTGTAGGCTCTCTTCAGATATTGGTAGGCTGCTATAAGATCTCCTCACAGCCTTCTCCAGGCTGTACAGCCCCAGCTCTCCCAGCCTATCTTCATAGAGGAGGTGCTCTAGCCCTCCTATCATCCTCATGTCCCTCCTCTGGACCCTCTCCAATGTCCTTTTTGTGCTGAGGGTTCCAGAGCTGGACGCAGTACTCCAGACGGGGTCTCACGAGAGCAAAGGGGCAGAATCACCTCTCTTGACCTGCTAGCCACAGCTTTGCTGATGCAGACCAGAATATTGTTGGCCTTCCGGGCTGTGATCACACACTTGATTCATGTCCAGCTTTCCATCCACCAATACTCCCAAGTCCTTTTCCAAAGAGCTGCTCTCATATCACCTCCCAGCCTATACTGGTAATGAGAGTTCACTCAGCCCAAGTGCAGCACCCTGCACTTGTCATGAGGTTTGCGTAGGCCCACCTCTCCAGCCTGTCCAGGTCCCTCTGCAGGACATCCTGTCCCACCGGTGTGTCAACTGCACCACTCAGATTGGTATCATCCACAAACTTGCTGAGGGTGTACTCAATTCCACTCTCTATATCATTGATGAAGGAAGATCTTAAACAGCACCAGTCCCAGCACAGATCCCTGAGGGACACTATTCATCACTCCACCTAGACACTGAGCCATTGACAGCTACCCTCCAGATGCGACCAGCCAGCCACTTTCTTATCCACTGAACAGTCCACTCATCAAATCCATATCTCTCCAACTTAGACAGAAGGATGTAGTGAAGGACTGTGTCAAAGGCTTTACAGAAGTCCAGATAGATGATACCCATGGGTCTTCCCATGTCTACTGATGTAGTCTGATTTTACTGAAGTGATTTTAAGATTGCTCATGCTAATTGCTCCAACAATAAGCCACTGAATAATAAATTCTGGAAGGTGACAGCAATAACTTCTGGAAGGCAACAGTTATGAGCTGTTCTGTGAAGGATTTTCCTCCATCTGATCCAGCAGAAAATTCATGCTCAGAGTTAAGGTCTTTTGTACTAAGACATTAACTGTCTGTACCCTAACAGCTACTAGAAACCCCTGAAGCACTTGCTTTTTTACATATTACATGTACATAAAACTTTTACCAACTAAGGCACAGTGACTAGACCTTCCTGAGACTGCTCTGAGTGAAAGCACTGGAGACCCACTACCTGGAAGCTCAGAGTGAAAGTGAAAGCTCAGTGATGACCAGTCAAGGGGCTGGAACATAGGAAGTTCCATGTGAATGTAAGGAAAAACCTTTTCACTGTGAGGGTGACGGAGCACTGGAACAAGCTGCCCAGAGAGCTGGTGGAGTTTCCTTCTCTGGAGACATTCAAGACCAATCTGGACACGTTCCTGTGTGATCTAATCTAGGTGATGCTGCTCGGGCAGAGGGGTTGGACTAGATGATCGCCAGAGGTCCCTTCCAANCGCCCCACCCCCGCCCCAATGCGAAGGGCTTTAACCGCGGCCACGCGCCCACGGAGACCCCAACGCGGCAACGCAAGCGCCCGCCATGGCCGCGCCGGACCCCGTGACTCAGCACGGCCCCAGAGCCCCTCGCCCAACGGCCGCCATCCCCGAGTACCCCCAGCGGCCGGGGCTGGGC
>VXBZ01011806.1:127055-151701 GCA_013399135.1 Heliornis fulica
CAGTCGGCAATCAAACAGCACCCCCAGGTCCTTCTCTGCCTGGTAGCTGTCCAGCCACTCTGCCCGAAGCCTGTAGCGCTGCATGGAATTGTAATATCCCTGGTTCAGGACTCCGCACTTGGCCTTATTGAACCTCATCCCACTGATCTCAGCCCATAGATCCAGCCTGGTCAGGTCCCTTTGAAGAGCCTCCCTACTCTCGAGCAGATTGACACTTCCTCCCAACTTAGCGTCATCCATGAATTTACTGAGGGAACACTCAATCCCTTCATCCAGGTCATTGATAAAGATGTTAAACAGAACTGGACCCATGACTGAGCCCTGGAGGACACCACTTGTGACAAGCCTCCAGCTGGATTTGGCTCCATTGACCACCACTCATTGGGCCCAGCTGTCCAGACAGTTTTTTACCCAGCAGAGGCTGCATCTGTCCAGCTATTTTCTCAAGTAGAATGCTGTGAGAAACAGTGTCAAAAGTCTTACTGAAATGCAAGTAGACCACATCCACAGCCTTTCCCTCATCCACTAAGAGGGTCACCTTGTCACAGAAGGCAATAGAGTTTAGTCTGACAGGATCTGCCTTTTGTAAACCCACGCTGACTGGACCTGATCCCCTGGCCATCATGCATGATCTGCATGATAGCACCCATGATCTTTCCCGGCACCGAGGCCAGACTGACAGGCCTGTAATTCTCACTCCAACCCTTCTTGTAAATGGGCATAATATCTACCAGCCTCCTGTCAGGCAGGACTTCCCCTGTCAGCCAGGAATACTGGTAGATGATGGAAAGAGGTTAACAAGCACATCTGCCAGCTCCCTTAATACCCTCGGGTGGATCCCATCCAACCCCATAGACTTACTCCCTGGGTGAACAAGAGGTGTCAGGGTGCACTGCTCTACCAGGGGTCACGGGCAGCCCTCAGGGCCCTGATCATCCATCCATGACTGACGGGAATGGGTTGTGGCTGGTTAGTCTTTGGAAATTAATTTTGAGAATGGTAAGTGCTGTGTGAGTAGGCACATATTAGTAACAACAATAACAGTGTAACAGGGTTAATATTAGCTTATACTTAAAGAACCTTGAAAGACTTTCTGACAATCATGAGAAAGTTTTCCACAAATTTCACTGCATGGCTCCAGGTATACACCTGCCATATCCATTTACGTATTTCTTCTGACACCTGTAGCTTACTTTCAGATAAAAATCTTTCAGATTTTTGCTCAAATTGCCCTAGTGCTTCAAGTTTTGTGTGTTATAAAACATGAAATCTTGCATAAAAGGCGGTGTTAAAGTTGAATTTCTTAGAATGTCAGGAGAGGTTTAGATTGTATATTAGGAAATTGACACTGAAATTGACAGGAAATAGGACACTGAAAGAGTGGTCAGGCACTGGAACAGGCTGCCCAGAGAGGTGATGAAGTCACCATCCCTGGAGGTGTTCAAAAAACATGCATGCCAGGACATGGTTTAGTTGACAGGTTAGTATTGATTAGACAGTTGGACTAGATGATCTTAGTGTTTTCCAACCTTAAAGATTCTATGGTACTATATTTTAATGACACACTCAGCTTTGGGAAAAAAATTACTGAAAAATTCATATGCTCTGTTTTCCTCTTTCTTGGGCAAAATCAGCTCACCACTTAAATTGACATTCTCAAACAAAGTTTTGGCCCTTTGTATTCAGGTCTTAGGCATAAATTAAAGACTTCAAAAGAATGAGAATGAGAATGGAGGACTGGGGGGGGGNGGGGTGTTCATTTTTAGGAAAATGGGTACCACAAAAGGTTTCTCTGATCTTATAATGGGCACTCGGATATTGTGGTTCTGGATTCATTATTATAGAATAGATGTGAATACAAAAAAAAAGAAAAAACAAATCAAGTTCCTGTTTAAGTGCAGCTTACAGAAAAAGCTAGGTTTGTCACTAAATATATTTATTTATTGACTGAGTTTGTTGATCCAGGATATGACTGTAGAGATGAAACATCTAGTTTTCAAAGTCAGTCTTGCAGGACACAGACAGGATGCAATCACTCCATGTACATTTTTGACATCACTGCAATCCACAGTCTAGTCTGCATAACATAAAAGAACATACATTGCAATAAAAAGATCTGGTTTTCCTTTAAAGGCTTTCATGCTAGGGAAAACTTCCAGACATAAACACAAATCATTACATGCATTTTCTCATCAAATTATCATTTTAAAGTTGAAACAAGGCTTGATTTCTTTCACAACTTGCTTTATTTCCATGATCTTACAGTGAGCATCTTAACAGTGGATGAGTGCAATAGTACCTCGTTCCTCTCTGTAGCCCCACTGCAAGTTAATAGGAGTTACACAAGCAATTGTTGGGCTGACCAAACCTTTGAACAGAAATGCGAGCAAATAGTGAGTGATGAGTGCTTTGACTGCTCAGAAGCAGTAGGTATGGCTGCAGTCTGTGTGCAGATTTCAAGGCTGTCCCCAGCACCACGCTCACCAGAGTGCAGAGAGCAGCCCACCCACACCATGCCAAGTGCAGCAGACCAAGCATGTAGGGCCCTGTGTGCTGAAGTCTGTCCAGGAGCATTTCTGGCATGAAGATTTGAATAATCTGAAGGCAACTTCCTTCATCTGGGAGGTGAGATGCAGTGACTGCGGTTGCTAAAGTTGCTAAATGCAGTTGCATTCTTGTCTGTGTAGACACTCTAAAATTAGTGTGAAAATAACTACTGCTCCTCTGAACTGGTTACTTCTGTAAAGCTAGAATGATGCTTTCACATGTTGCTTTTAAAGATAATCTGCAAATTACTATTTTGTTAAGAATTATTTTTTTCATCATTTTATATAAAGAAGGTCTGAAATGTATGAATGTTTTTAATATTTTTGGTATGGTTTTTACCTCAGCATTTTTGGAATGTCAAATCTGGTATTTTTGGTTTAGCCAGGGGACTTCACTGAGGTTTCAAGCAACCTTTAGACCATGGATTCTTTTATCTTGTAGAAATTAGGAAAGCATTTGCTCTTTTGGAAAAACCCCATACGGTCTCAAATGCTCTTTTGGCAGTTAAATTTGTATTAACAAACATAAAACCTCATTAAACAAATTTTTAGACAGCCTGACTTAAAGAAAATCTCTGTTTCAGTTACATAGCTTTTTCTTGCCTGCACCTTAGCATGGCATCACCTTGTGATGCATTTGCCATGGTGCATTTGCCACTGAAGCCCTGGGAAGAGACTTCCCCAGTGGACCCAAAACTTGTTCATGACAGAGGAACAAGATGGCTGGTGGGGCAAAGGCTGACACATACCAGCCACCTCTGCCCATGGAGGAGATCTGTGGAAGCCAGCTATCTTCTGGGAACTTTACTGGTATGTGAAAGCAGATTTTGAGCTAATACATCCTGCCATACCCTGAAATTAAATGGTATGTTTTACCTCTCCCATTCCCAGAGTTGTTCTGTGTATAAAGGGGCGGAAGATAGAAATACCCATTGATTTACACCATCAGTCCTACTTAATAACAGCAAAAGGAGCATGTTGTCCAAGGAAACTTGCCTTTGTGTCCACGTTTTTTAATACTGATGCAGCTTTGTCGCTTTTCAAAATATAATTCCTTTGACATATCAGTGGGCAATCTGTTCTGAGTACGTGAACCTCTATCAGAAGAAAACCTTTATCCTGTGGGACTGGGAAACTCTTTCCCTGGTTTCTGTCAACAGCCAGCTATAACCTGTTAAAGTGAAAGTACTTTTTATTTGTTTCTAATCAAATCAAATAAACACTTTTTCTTTGATCTTTAAGAAGTCCTTTCTTGTTAACTTGCTTTATACTTTTATGTTTTGGCATTCATTGTAAATCTAATTATTTTTAAAGTTATTTTGTTTTAAATTATTAAGCCTTTTCTGAATTTAAGATAAACAGGGGCATGTTTTGTTAAAGATTAAAAATAAATTTCACACAAAACTGCAAAACGTAGCAAAGATAATAATGTGTAGGCGTCAGAGTGTTCCAAAACAAGACTCTCTAGGGGCTCTTCTGAACACATGGCTACGTTAAAACCATGTTCTGAAAAGGCTCAGGAAACCCCTGACTCTAACCCACCCTTTCCTGAAGCTGGTGAAAGTATTTAGAAAAAAAAAAAGTTACTGTTGCAGGGAGAGAAAAAAAAAAAAAAGAAGACTCCTACATATTGCTGAAGCAGATTATTTTTTCCTGTTTGTTTACCAGCAAGGTCCACAGCCTGCAGGATTTTCTGGAGTCAAAACTTGCCCGTCCCCATCATTTCAATGCAGCAAACAGTTCAATAGATGACAAAGAAAAAAAAAGTACATTGTTATCTCTGCATGAAATGTAAAATTTAGTAACGTGCTGTAGCATCCAATGGGGAAATAATACCAACAATCCCTGGTTTCATTGTTTTATTTGTAAGTCATTAGTTGTTTTTAAGGGAAAAGATAGTATATCTGTAGGAATGTCTTCATTTCCTATTCTGGTAGGTCAAACAAGGGATGACGGTTGTTTTTTAATCCAAGTTACATACTTGGATTAAAAAGACGTTCCTGATGTCTTAAGAGATGAATTACCTTGCAGCTTGTCAGTGCTTTCATAAATCTAGAACTGGCGCCTGTACTCGTTCTTTATTTGTAGTAATCCGTTGTTCTGACTCTGAGAAACCCGGTGCGCTTCTTCTGTGGGCTTGGAAAAGCAGGAGGCTGTAATGGGGAGAGCTGGTCACTAGGGGATGCTCAGTAGCCAAACACCCTGAAGTTGCCTTCCTTCTCAGCGCTTGTCAGCCACCTCCGTTCAGTCTAGCTGGGAGTCAGCTACTTGTGACTCACTTTGAGTACTTTCTCCTCGTTCGTGATGCTGTGGTAACTATTAAAACAAACAAACAAACACACACAAAAAAAAAAACCCGACAGTGTCGAAATCAATGTACAGCTTATTGCATCCTTCCAGTACCTGAAGGGTCCTACAGGAAGATGGAGAGGGACTGTTTGTAAGGGACTGCAGTGAAAGGACAAGGGAGAATGACCTTAAACTTGAAGAGGGTAAATTTACATTAGACATTAAGAAGAAATTCTTCCCTGTGAGGGTGGTGAGGCCTTAGCACAGGTTGCCCAGAGAAGCTGTGGCTGCCCCCTCCCTGGCAGTGCTCAAGGCCAGGTTGGACAGGGCTTTGGGCAACCTGGTCTAGCGGAGGGTGTCCCTGTCCATGGCAGGGAGGGTGGAACTGGATGGTTTTTGAGGTCCCTTCTAACCAAATCCACTCTGATTCTGTGATATGCAATAGCTGAAGTTACATGGGCAGTACCTGGAGTAAAGCTGGTAGCAATATTTCCCTATTAATGGCTAAGTAACTAATGTCTAAATCACTATTTTATAAACGTTATTACCTCCTTGTGATCATATTAATTTTAAACTAATCCTTCAGCATGAGTGCAATGTTTAATCTAACTAGTGTTCTTGTAATCAGAATCGCAGTGCTCCACAAACCCTTCTTTTGGCACTGTAACTATGAGAATTCCCAGAAAAAAAAAAAAAGCCACATTTTTATCTTCCTCCTTAGCCTGAGAGATTTGCCTCCCAGGAGCATAACCACCATAGGTGAGACTAAGAGCACGTTTCCTGTGAGAGTGTCTTCCTAAGGGAAACCTTGAAAATAATTAATAGTAGTCACAGCTGAAAGAATTGAATGGAACATTACTTCCCATTCCTGCTACTGTGGAGGGAAAAAAAAAATCGGGTACACAAGAGTTTGCCAAAATGCCTAGCAGCAAAAGGGGAGTCTGACACTGCTCTGACTCATAACCATACCCACTAAGCAGCGAGATAATCACAAGTCACCTTAATTTCCTCCGAAGACAATAAAGGAGCCAGTAATCACCAAACTGAAAAGTTGGCATTTTGTGCAGAAAACTGACATTTGCAGCAAAAAGATGTGTCACTGAAAATATTTGTTTCCACCCTAAAACACAGTCAACAGAAAATTTTCTCCATGTACTTTTCCCGTCATTTTAAAATAAAATCTTGACAAAGTTTTTGAACCAAAAAGAATGTGCTGCTTAAGAATGCTGTCATTAGTCACATGTATGGCATGGTGCTGGCTGGCTTAGGAATAGTTAAGGCTCAAATCTTCAAAGGCGGTTATGTGTTGAACTCCTCAGGATGTGAGCCCGCCTGCCTAGGTTTAGCCAGCAAAATCAGAAATGGGTCTAGAGCCTTCTGAATTTTGGCCAAGCTTGGGCTGAGGTTTGAATCTGATGACTCATTTCTGGTAGAAAACTGCAGTTTGCTGGCATGTAGGTAAAGACGTCGTAGCTTACAGTAAGCAGCTTGTGTGCACAACCTGATGCTTGTAGAGGGCTTGCTTGAATTTCAGAGCATTCCACGTGGATGCAGTGATCCCACAGAGTGGACTTCACACAGTCAAAGCTGGAGCAAAACAGCAAGGTTGTTTTTGTCCACAAGAACTATTACAGTGTTGCTTCAGGAAAACCTTTTGTGAAATTCAACACTACTGTATTGTAAAGAGTGTTGGCAGTTAATTAATTGCTTCTACAGAGAAAATAATGCATTACTAGTTTTATTTTTGTTCATTTTAATGGAAACTATGATTATACATTTTCCATGGTTGGTTTTATTTGTACTTCCTTACTGCTGGTTTTCCACACAATGGGCTTAACTTTTTTTGCTCTTTGTATTGCATCTGAGCCCCTACACCTACCTGGTTTATGACACAAATTACTTTTTGTAATATGTACCATACTAACAGCTTAAATCATGGTGTTATGCTCAAGTTTATTGATAAAAGATGCTTAAAATGGATTGCTGGAACTTTGTTTTCCAGTGATATTTCTTATTCAGTTATATAGCATCATTATGAAGTGCTTGTGACAGTAACTTTCAATGAATTTAAAAAATAGCAATTCTATACTTATTAAGAGTGTTGCAGCAGATCGTAAGTTATACAAAATACACAAAGTTATTCAAGCATATACCATTACAATTTTTTAGAGGATTTTTTAAATTTAACATATAGAACTAAAACTAGAGAGAAAGGATACAAAGTAAGATATCATGAGGCAAATTATCTATTTTTAGTTTCATAAGAAATTAGGAACTCCATTTTTGTAAAGGCAGACTGTGAATTGGATTCAGAATGATCTTCCAGGTTAAAAAAAAAAGCAACCAAATATTTTAAAGAATTAGATTTAGTTGGACAAAGAAGATGCAAATTAACTGTGAAAACTTGTGTGGTTTCTTCTTCAGAAGGACTTTTTTAAGTTGTAAAAGATTACCGGAAAAACAAACCCCAAGCCGTTTATTCAAAGGAGCAAACAGTCCTGAAAGGGTTTGGGAAATATACACAGTGGACATTTCAAGAGAGACTGTCATATCCTCCTCAGAGAGTAAATTTGTGTGAATACCTTTGTGGTAAAGGATCAGAGTGGGCAGATCAAAGTAATATACGGGCTCAAGGGAGACAAGGAGGGGGAAGGGAGGTCGACACAGGATTACATTTGGATTCAAGGCTCCTCTTGGCTCACCGAGTCCTGTCCACTGTTGTTACAAAGATTCATATATAATCTATAATCCTATATAAGCTATATAATTATTTTCATAACATCTTAATAAACTTGCATATTAAGTTAACTTGATCCCATTCCTCTTCCTTGTTCCCTGACTGTCCTTATTCTGGGAGGTTGTGCTGGTAATAGAAACTTCATGTCCAGGCAGAAATCATTCAAAGCCAGTTTATACCCATTTGTTCTGGTGGTTTTTAGCTCATGTGGTTTTTAGCTCATGTGGTTCCTTCTCCATGGAGAGAACATGAAGCTTCTAAGCCTTCTGTTCCTCTGATAACACCAGGAACCCTTCTCAGAACATGCTCCAATTTTACATTTCTTGAACATGAGTGGTCTGACTTCAGTACAGTGCTCCAGATGAAGTCACATCAGTGCCTACACAAGTATAGGAGTACAATTTTTCCTATACAGTTCTGTATCACATTTGCTTTTTTTCATAGTTTTATCACATTCATGCATCGTAGGCTACTCTCGGGCTTTCTCTTCACTACAAATCTTTAATTGGCAAGCTCCTAGTTTGCTGCAGAAAGTCTTGCTCTTAATCTCCAGTCAGTGACCTTGTTGAGGTTGGGACTTCCTCTGGGCTGAGACCTCCTCTCCTGATTTTCTGGGATGCCATTACTTTAAATGGCATATTTCTACTTCTCGTGGGACTGTTAGTTATGGAAATATTAAATCAAACTGATCCTTAAAGCAGTCCCTGGGGAAGTCTGAATGGTCCTATTCTGAATGATCCTATTTCAAGGCACTGAAGTATAGTCTTTTCTCTGAGTAATATTTCAGTCAAATTTCACCCTTCTTCTCCATCTTATACAATATTTTTTCTTGTGACATTGTATCAAATAGTAAACAAAAAAATATAGTAGATGAGAGCCGTACTTCACTATTTTCAAAAACTTCTTTACACCATTAAGGAAGGACATATTGCTTTGACACAGCCTCCTTTTAAAAGTCCATTTTTCAGTATATATTATTTTCCAATTGCCCAATGACCAATTATCCTCTACTTCAAAGTTTATTCTAAAATTATGCATATTGTAATCATCAGATTATTGACTTCACTGTTATCTAGAATACCCTTTCCTTCTTTTTCTTAATTAGAGCTCCCAGGTGTACCACTAGTGATCACTTTCTCAGTGATGGACAGTGATAGGACAAGGGGCAATGGTTCAAGATGGAACATAGGAAGTTCCATGTGAATGTAAGGGAGAACTTTTTACCGTGAGGGTGACGGATCACTGGAACAGGCTGCCCAGAGAGGTTGTGGAGTCTCCTTCTCTGGAGACATTCAAGACCAATCTGGACGCGTTCCTGTGTGATCTAATCTAGGTGATCCTGCTCAGGCAGGGGAGGATGGGCTAGATGATCTTTCAAGGTCCCTTCCAACTCCTAAGACTCTGTGATTCTGTGCCTAGATGATAGATAAAACCAATACAAATTTGTAAGATTTATTGAAAATCCTTATTGTAGGATTTGTGATTGCTGTGCTGATGCTTTGAGTACTGGTGGATGGAAATTAGATTATTAAATTAGGCATTTCAGCTTCTACAGATTTTTCTGCCACCTTGGAAAAAAATGTTTCCAATTCTACAGATTTATTCAAAATTACCATTCGACATTGTTACCACATCATACCTTCTCAGTCTGCTTGAAAACTGAAGCAGAAGAGTTATTTCTGGGGTGTTCTACCCTGGCTAGAAATTTGATTTATACCAGATTTCACGAACAACTATGTCTACATAAAATGAGAGTTATTTTTCCATTTTTTTCCCTCTTGACTCCTACTGCATGTGACTGTAGTAAAAGCTATAGCTTTTGGCTTCTGTTTGAGAACAGCATGCTGACCATCCTGAAAAGATGAAAAAAAAATCTTTGAAAAAGAGAGGAAGGAAGAGTGTCTGGAACCTTCTCCTCTGGGATATTTCTGTCTACAGAGTGTAAATAAGGATCATGCCCTAAAAGGTGTGCTGTATTGTAGCTTCTCAGTGCACAAGATTTGGCTAACGTGGTTCAGAATTTTCTTTTTATGGTTGAGTGGTAGCACATGAATCTGCTCTGTGTCCGAGATAAACAACTTAATTTTTATTATATGCTGAGAAGCAGCACTGGAATTGGGTTAGAAGATATTTAAACTGGTGTCTCCCTCAGAACAGGAGATATTTCTGAATATTCTTACTCGTTCTTATTTCACACCCGTTTTTATCAACACAAGGGTAAAGCACCAGGCCTCATAAGCAGATTCTGCACAGAGGCAGTAACTGTGCTGAGCCAGCACTGGTCACAAAATTCTTAAAACACGTCTAGTGTGTTTCCAAAGCTCTACAGATGAGCATTTTCCCACTCTTTACATAAAGAAAAGACTACAGACATCAGGTGTACTTTAGCCTTTTACATCACCCACATTTAGGTCTGCCTGCCACCATGTTTTGTTTACTCCTTGAAGCAGTCCTCACATGGGCTCAGTTTCCCTCAGCCTGAAATATGTGCTTCTGTGCTTTTCTGGGGTGGTTTCAATGACAGACTAAAAATCATACTCTGTCTTTGAGACACCTTCTCCAAAGTCTACGAAAAAGTAACCACCAATGCCCTCATTAATAATCTGAGCTGGCTTCTCACTAGTCTGACAATGAGAGGCCTGAATCTGCTATTCTGTTTCAGTGCCTCATTTTTTCTGGCAGTTTCCCTTAAAGTCTTGTGAAGTCATTCATCCTTCATTTCGTACCCAGTGTGCCATGAGCTCATGCTTTCTTTAGTCTCATTACAGATATTATGGGAAAAATTCTGCTGTTAGTCGATAATCTTCATCTGGTCTGCTTCCAGCCACAACTCACATGTGTTGTGGGGACTGATAACGTACTGAGTTTACTATCATTGTGGTTTCCAGAAAAGTTGCCCCAGATTCCAGAAGAAGAAGATAATTCCTCTGAACAGAGATTACAGAGATAAGGAACATGAAATGATGTGTTTGACCTTCATTCTAGATACACTTATCTATTATTAACCACTGTCTGGCATATTTGAACATAATAAGAGGTGAATGTTAGTTGATAAGAGAGAGAAGAGTAGATTTCAGGATTATTTTTCTGTTCAAAGGATTTTACGTCCTACTCCCACTTCCTTTCCTAGCATTTAAAAACCACAGGCTACTGAGTTGTGATAAGTAAAATAACAATACATTAATCTTGACAATATTGTTAAAATAATTTCATCATTTGGAAAATGATGGAGAATGAAACTCAACTCAGTGCATTGATTGAGAAGTTAAAAGCTGCATTGGGAATCATGGAAGAGAACTTCTTGAACCTGTATCTGTGCTTATTTACAATAAACTATTAGAGAATATAGCTGCCTTCTAGCCAAAGGAAGCATGTTATGTGCTTACCTACATGAATATGAAAGCTAAAACCTAATTTTCCATTTTCTCCCTCACACATATTTTTCTTGCTTTTCTGAACTTTCCTGAGCAAAATCTAACCCCCTGACTTTTCAAAATATGTTATTAAAATTTTGGAAACATTCTATTTTCCATACAAATTCTGTGAATGTAGCAATGCCAGCTTTTCCTTAGAGTCCAGGGAGTCAGTGTCTAAGCATGGAGTCATGCCACCCCTTTGGGAAATCTCCCTGTTATCAGGTGATCTCTATAGTGCCCTACTTTCTTTGCCTTTTCCTGAGTGCAGAACCTTTTGCTTTTCTTGCAACACATATTCTGCCTTGGCTTTCCTCCTTACTAGCAGTGAAATCCCTATTACAGGTGTATTACAAGATTGTTGGGGTTTTTTCTTCAAGTGGGAAAGAAGCAGAAGAGGAAAACAATAAAGATGAAAAGTAAAGCATTTTCTTCTTGTCATTTAGGTGAAGATTGTACAAAGTCTCATGTATAACAGGCTGTGACCTTTAATTACCAAGATTATAGGTAAGTAATGTTTAGTCCTCACACTGTAGTCTCTTCCTCCTCTCTAGATCGATGTTCCTTGGAGCTCACAATGTGTTTGCATTTTCCTAAAAAATCCGTGCATCTTCCTCTCCAGGAAGTGGCTCGTTCTTTTATAGCAAAGCCAATCTTTGTCCTCTTTAAAGGACATATATCCTCTGCTGTCTAGGGACAACACCCCTGAGTACATCTGTCTAGACATACTAGAGCCTGCCTTCCCTTTTCCTATACCAAAAAACTGTCATCCCCTTAAAACAGACTTTACAGCAAACTGTATGTGTTCATGCAGATGCAGAACTGTGATTTTCCAGGGTAATTGTCATTACACACAGTTGTTTTCATAACCATGTTGGTAATACGAACCATAATTTTTCATAAGTAAGCCTGTATGGGTCACTTCTCATTCATTTTTCCCATGCTATAAACCAAACCAAAACAAAATACTTCATGGTATTTTTTGAGTAAGCTGGACCCTAACATTTCAAAAATAAAAGGCAGCCTATTAGTTCCCTGTTCATTCTTTGTGGTCCACTGGTAGGGAATGTGGGGTGTCCTATAAATGTTATTTGATAAAAGCTGAGGCTAGGCATCCTGCTGTTTTTAAGGATCACGCTGAGATGAACCGCTGGTAGGATATGCAAGACAGCAGATTTGTTTATCCTTATTTCTCCGCTCACATCCCTGAGCACACATGGTTGCTGTTTTTGTTTTGACTAATTTTTACTTTTTTAAATGTGAGAAAAGTGGTTAAAATGATGTAATCCCTGTCTGAAGTTGGGATTTGTGTGAAAAAGTGGAAATGCTGACAGGCCTCCGGCTGGAGCAGTGTGAATAGCTGTCCTCCAGGGCTGGATGCTCTCCTGCCCTCCCAGCCCCATTCATCGCATTGTTCTCAGGGAGGAGGAAAACAGGCATAAGGAAGTCCACACACTTCACACACACTGGTTCAGTGGGATTGCCCAAGACCTTGTGGCAGCCTTGAATCTGATGAAAAGCTGGAGTGATATATTTGCTGTTCTTATTTGCTGGAATCTAACTTACTATTTCTTCAAGACCCATTTAGTACAGATTTTAAGCATTTTAAATTACAGTCATTAGAGTCTGCCACCAATGACAACGGAATGTGATGATTTTGTCTCCTGGATTTTACTTATCCTTGAATGCATAGATTTACTGGTTCCTTAAACTAGAAGTAATATTCTTCCAATGCAGGTTTTGTCTCTTACACACACACACACACACACAAAAAGAATTTGCTCACTGATAATAGTTTTTTGTATTAATGCAAAATATGCATTCATCCTGATATTGGACAAGGGTCATGTTGTGCTAGGCGATGCACATAGAGGGAATGAAGAGGTCATTTCTACACTGCAACCTGTTTACAATCCAAGCATAAAATCCTCGAGAGGTGAAGTTTGTAGACCAGCCCTACAGCCTTTACTGGTTTTGTGTCATAGCTGAGTTAGTGATGTGTATTTAAAATGCTCGAGAGAGACTAAAATGCCCTTGGGATGCAGACACACGCTTATAAGACTGTGGGTAATAATGCAGTAGAACCTGTACACCATCTTTATGCCAATTAAATTAAGTCAGGCTAACTGTAGTTCCAGAAAGAATGTTACAGTGGAAGACAGAAGAAGAAGGAGCTGGAATGGGACTTTCTAGAAACATCATTAGGAAAGTAGACTTGGCAACATATAATAAATTGGTTAATCCATTTGCTTTTGAGATGACTCAGTAACTTTTTGTCAGTACTAAAGTAGTTGTAGAAGAGTTTTGCTCTAAGATTATTTTTTTCTTTTACTTGATGCTTGTGGTAGAGGTTCACTTTTACTTCACTTAGGTGTTGCTTCACCTACTGCCTTACACCTGGATAAGTACTAATCAAGTTGGGATATGTGGAAAGAGCAAACTGGCAGACCACCACTTGTAAACAGAAGAGATAGTATCAACTAAACATCATATGGAAGAAGTGATATCTCACTTTTGTGGTGTTCTCGGCATCCAAAGAGCACAGAGCAAATTAAAAAGTTCAAGGGATTTGTGCTGTGTAAAGAACTAACAAATATCTCTGTATGAAGGCCAACAATGTACTTGTCTTAAAGTAATTCCAAAGTTATTTTTCCCAACTGTCATTCATATTTAACCCAATTTTAATTTGAATCATCTGTTCTCATCCAAAAGTTTATTTCTTGGAAGTCACTGGAGCAGCTTTATGATTGTAATGATCTTTTTTATTAATAAAGGGAGTACAATGGGGTTTTTTTGTCAATGTGTTATTGGCAACAGTGCAAAGAAAACCCAAACCCTCACCAAGTGACATTATTGAGACACTCAAGAAAGGAAGTGTCTGTCCCTCTTCCCTACATCTCAATGCTTCTGACATGATGAAGTTTTGCATCATAGCTTCCTTGATGAGATTCTTCTAACCAAATACAGATGTCTACATGACAGTATCTCCCCTGGAGCTAGATCTCCTATCTTATCTGGAAGTTATGCTCTTATGGCACAGTTTGTCTTACACTAAAACAGATGACTCAGAACATGAGAAGATGCATCCTCTCCCTTGCCCTGTTGGAATCCACTTGTGAGCTTTATTTTGGTATCATTTGAATGACTCACAAATATCTAAGCAATAATGGATTTATCCTGTTACTTAAGAAGTCAACAGCTGAATTATAGTGAGATTAAGATATTTTCCCCAAATGACAAAAAGAACCTAGAAGAAAATGTTGGAAATGACAAATGGTCTATTGGTTCCAATCTGACAAGCTAGACAGAACATCCTTCCCCTCTTCAAGAATTTTTGAGGCTATATATAGGCACTTCATCTCTGCATCATGCAGCTATAGTTAGTTCTTGATTCAGGGATGATATAGTTAGTTCTTGATTCAGGGATGCCCCATCCCTGGTGGTGGATGCCCCATCCCTAGAGACGTTCAAGGCCAGGTTGGATGAGGCCCTGAGCAATCTGATCTAGTTGAGGGTGTCCCTGCTTCTTGCGGGGGGCTTGGACTAGATGACCTCTGGGAGTCCCTTCCAACTCTAGCCATTCTATGATTCTATGATTCAGTTTCAGGAACGATTCAAACATACTTAAATGCCACTGAAACTAAACTGGACTTCACCAGGTGGTTTAGGTGCTTCCCACGTGGTGTTCCTGTCATGTTCTTGTAAATTATAGAATAATTTAGCTTGGAAGGGATTTTAGAACCTTGTCTGATCTAAGCCCATTCCCTCACTCAAAATGGCATCTGCTTTGAACTTGCACCATGTTTCTCAGGGCCTTGATTATCTCTGAGGATGAGGATTCTGCAGCACCCTCTTATCCCACCTGAGCACCTCACTGGGAAGGTTTTTATCCTTATATCTAATAAAAGCTCCCAAGCTTGACTCTCCAGGAAGAATCTGTTTCTTATAACCACACACTAGTTAGTTGTAGACAGCAATCAGCTCCCTCCTTAGGCTTCTGATCTCCTTCCTGAGTGAGCCATGCTCTTTCACTCTCACTTCTATGTCATGCACTCCAGCCGCTTAAACATTTTGGTAGCCTTTCTACTGTTTGTGTTCTAGTCTGTCTGGCTCGTACTGAAGATCCACAAACTAGACACATTAGTTCATCTTTACCTCATAAACGCTGAACAGAGGAGGAAAACCACTTACCTCAGCCTGCTGACAGTGCTCTAATTAGTGCAGCGCATAGTTATTATTTGGTGCTGCATGGGAATATTGATGCAGAGCAGAAAATGTAGAAGAGCAGGCACATATCATTAGCAGAATTCATGTCCTGCTTTTATTCATAGGCATGTGAGATCTTTTCTGTTTGTTGCCTGAGGGCTGACTCCTGCCATAGGCAAGAAGAAATCCGGATTGGGAAAAATCTACAAATTCAGCAAACACTAACTGTCTTTGAACTCTGGTTCCAGAACCTTTTTGGTTTCAAAACTGCATTTTGATGATTTATTCTTTTGTTTATCACTGCTTAATGGAATGTATTATTTTAATGTACATTTTCCAAGTGTCTCAGTTGAGCAACAAATCATTCCCATTAGCATTCATGAAGGGTGCTGAATGCTTTGGGTGAGGGTTCTGCTCAGTGGGATTTTGGCATACTTAAGTATCCCAGGCAAAAACCAATTTTTGTTGTAAAAATGTTATATCTGGGGATTCACACCAGAATAAAATAAGCATGTCTTAGAATAGAATCATAGAATCACTTGAGTTGGAAGAGACATTACCTGAGAGAAGAGACTGATCCCCACTTCTCTAGATCCTCCTTGCAGGTACTTGCAGAGAGTGATAAGGTCTCCCCTCAGTCTCCTTTTCTCAAGACTAAAAAGCTCCAATTCTCTCAGCTCATATGACTTGTGCTCCAGACCCTTCACCATCTTCATGATGTAGTTTCAATTTTGAGTGATACAGCTTAATTTTGTTACACCGTAAGTACTGAGTAGAAGATCAAACTATGAAATCAATAGGAAATTATGTTCTCAGACTCTTTATGTAGGTCCTAGTAATGATTGATTCAATTTCTCTTGATTTCAAAGCTAGAGAAAAAAAAAAAAAGAGAAAATGGAAGAACTCTGGAAGTTGTTAAAACTAGCAGACAAGAGTTTATAGTATTTTTAAAAATCTGAACAAATACCTGGATAGACAAATTCCAAAATTAGCAGTAGCTAGGATCCAGGTTTTGATCCTTGACCACAATGAGACAGAGCTATCTGGCTTGTATCAATGTATAGAAGATCTGCTTCTGTCCCCATCCTTGTCTCCTCAGGAAGAAGCTATGGCTGAAGTCACTCAGAGTGTTTGAGTACCATATCACACCAGTGCTATTGTCCACTTCCTCCCTTTTTGCATTACCTAATTTTCCAGTTAGCATATATAGTTCTGAATTCAAAGTATATTATTTACCAATTTATTTCAATGAGAGGCTTGGGCTTTTCTAGTTTGGGGGTCTGGGAGTATGCATAGCTGCTTCTTGACTTTGTGTTAGAAGACAACTTCATCGCTGTCTGGTCCTCCTGCTGTGCCCTCAATTCCCTGGGAATGATGGGCAGGGTGGGTTATGAGCTGTGGGGAGACACCCATCTTCCAACAGATGTAGAATGCTGGGGAATGGGAAGCGCATGCTGGGCATGCCACCCAGGGTGTCTGCCCCATGGTTCAAACATACCCTTTGATATCACAGGCATCTTACAACTGGACAGGACCAAAACATATCCTAATAAGCTGTACTGTCTGTGCTCTAAACTCTCCCTGAATTCCTCTCCAGCATGTACAAGATTTTCCTCAATCAGCCTGTGAAGAAGTGCACAGACTGGAGTGACACATGCCCTACTGCTCTCCAGCAAGTTTCTACCACTATTGTTTTCATCACTGAGGTAAAGTTCCTTCTCTTTTGGATGACTTGGCAAATGGCTCTCTTAGATACTTCATATTTGACATTTCTTTAAACACACTTGTTAACTTTTTGGTGGTGTGCTTGATTATTGTTCATAGCCTTTTGTGGCCCCTCACTGACATTTCCTATTATTTAAACAGCTAATTAGCCTTATTTTATTAGGTGTAAATGTGTTTCCATGATTTGACTGGCAAACACTAATTAAACTTCAGTAACATGTAGGAATTTATTGCCTGTTAATTGTGCCCCAGGGCATAGTGACTTTTAAAAGTGAAATAACAATCATCATGTCTCCTTAAATATATATATTTTTTTTTTTNCTGTATTGTTGAAACATATATCTATTCATCATTACCAGTCATTTAGGGGGCAGCCATTCAAAGCTATAATGATTTTTCAAACAAGCTGGAGTTTCAGATAGCAATAATAATACAAAAATATTAAGGTTGATACACTTCAGTCCACAACTGTTTGCTTTGAAGTGGCTGTACATTTTTGGGGAGTTCTCTTCCTAACAAAAGGAGGAGTGCCAGATTGTGCAGATGCTACCTGGTCTTACTCTTTATGTGTAATGATTTTAAAGCCTTTTACACTGTGCCGCTTTTGTAAGGGCTTGCCTGGCATTATGCTGTATTCTTTTGATGTTTTCTATGTTCTTTGTCAACAGATGTGCCTCTCAATGTGTGACTCTGTGATAACACAGAGTTTTCACTTCATTTGTCAACGCATTTGCATTTATGTCATAAATGTTGGATGTTTTGTGGGATCTTATTCAACCACCCACTCTTCCTTCTACAGGCCTTTTCTCAGAAACAATAAAATTAGTCAAGATCACTTTTATTTGTCTTGAAATATATTCCTTAATGTGACAATGAAGTCATGCAAGCATTCATTAACAGTTTAGAGCCAATTTAATATCTATTCTCTTTATTTTCTAAACTACATTCTTGAAAAACTGTACCAGGTGTAAAACTGTGAAGGGACTGGAAGAATGATACCATACGTGCAGCACTGAATATTTTGGTCAAGGACTTCTGATGCAAGTTTCTATAGTATCAAATTAATGCATTGCTTACACATTTTGGAATCCAAACGCGATTCCCTTAGAACTCTTAAGGAAATGACTCCATAACTGTGAGTGATTAGATACAATATAGAGTGTGTGTGTGTGATTGGAAGGGGAAGCAGTGTCCTTGATTGCACAGTTTTATTCTTTTTGGGCCACATTCCCAAGCATCTAAAAATATGCTGTGCTGATCCCTTTTATTCTGAGGCTATATCCTACCTCTTACTTCAGCTGCCACTTCCTTTTGGCTTACCTTCTTCGCTTTCTGACCCTGCAAGATAGACTGTTTAAAATTGCTTCAACCATAGGTATCTAAAACCAGACAACCAAGCGGGCAACTGTGTCCTGTTATTCCAAAGGAGGCAGAACATTTGTACCTTCCATTAACTTCATCTAACAATGTCAATTCTTAGCATCTTTAGAACTAAGGAAATGTGTTTTCATGCTCAGACATGAACCTTGGTACAAACTTTTAAGCCTGTGTCACTTTGACAGTTCTTTGTCACAAGCCCTCTGGGGTACATGAGCAGAAGTAGTAATATATGCTCTATATTAATCCCTTGAATCAGGCTACAAACAATATTGTGTCTTTGCTTTATATTCAGAAAATAAACATTTCAATGGTAAACTTGTGTTCTAAATAATGGTATATTGCTGCCTATCTGTCACATTGCTCTCTGAAAGGCTTTGGATGGTTGGGTTCCAATGGGAAAAGGGATGCAAAGAGAGATTCACTAAAGGTCTCCTAAGTCTTCACAGAGATGCCACACAAATTTACAGAGCATACAGAAATTACTGCTTTTAGTAGCAGGAATGGGAAGGGCAATTATGTTGTTACTGCGTGGGCTGGGTGGAGGAGTTTTTACACTTCTCAAGTTTCTTCCTCATTAGTTAAACAGCTTCCTTGCTGTCACCAGCGTTGTGTGGTTACAAGCTTTCCCACTATTGCAGTCTTGTCTCCTGACATTACTGTCATCTCTGCTTTCCCTGCCACTGGTCCTCAAAAAGTAATGAAGTAACCATCAAATTTACTGATCATCAGAGGTGATTTTATTGCCTAATTATGTGGGCAGCTTACAGGACAGTCTCCAAAAGTCTTGTATTTCAGACCCTGCTGCTTTCTGAAAATGAAACCCACTTCTAGTTGGTCACTTATAATCAGGAGTGTTCTGCACCACTACTTCACTCTTGGGAAGTCTCTCCGTGAGGGGTGCATCCATTCCCTTTCCACATTAACGCTGTGTAGCAAGGTGACACTTTCCTCTGCACTCTCAGTGTCCTGACTGAGGTTTGAATTTAGGATCGCACTTTTTGTATGGTCCAAGTATGTTCATGATGTTGGTCATTATCGCTACATTAGTGATGTTCTCTCTCTCTTGCTCAAGAGGCATCCCACGATGATTTGAATCCAGCCTGCTTCCTGTCTTCTTTACTTTTGAAGCATACAAAGATTAATAATGGCATTGATCTCTTTGAAAAGGTGTTTTCAGATCCATTGCTCATACATTACTTGTGTTTGACAGCAAGTTTTAGTGCTCTTGCTTCTTTCCTAAATAAGCACTCATCACAGAACAGCTTGGTCATTGCCAAGATCCTTCAAGGATGCAGAAACCTGTCCTGTAATGACTCTCCTCTTCTCTATATGGTCACTGCTAGTGCTCTGTGGCGCAGAGCTCCTCCACTGAAGTCCATGGGCCCCAAAAACACCCCATCAGTGATCCATTACTTTAGCCAAACTTTGATTCATTTCAGTAGAGTGGGGTGAGATAACATGGATAACAAAACCCCCTAACAAACTAATACAAATATAGGTTAATTAGTGATAAGATCAGTTGCAATGTGCTGCCAGCAGAACTGGAGGGATGAGGGAGTTCATAAGTGTTTGTTATCTATTCCTGTATTTACTGAAATCTGGGACTGTCATAACTTGTTTTAGTCTTAAGGCACAAGAGTTGTGTTTTGTCTTTCAACAGTGGCTTTAATTCTGGCCAGCTGAACAAAACCATGTTGAATAAGACAATTAGGATAGGTTGGGGAAAGTGATTCAACATCAACATATGTCTGTGGGTGTCTCCAGTCTTTCTGGGCTGGAAAGGGATAAAGAGCTTTTGTTCTTGACCTTTCTAAAAAAAAAAATTAAAAAATTGCATGTAAGAGGATGTGTAAATAAACCGTGTTTGTATAAATACTGATGATTTTTCTAAATCTTCTCTTGTCCTATGTTGGTAATACATGTTCTGCAAATTCTGCTCACAGTTCTCAGGGATTCATCATTAACTGCTGGGATTTGGAACAGCAGAATTTTGGAATATGACTTATTAGTTGTTGCTAGCAATTTCCACTTGTCTGAGAGAGATAGATTTTAAGGTATGTTTTTGATATTTCTTAGAAAAAATAAAGCCTTATACTAGCAAAGGATTGATTCATCTGCCTGCTAAATCTTTCCTGCTTCCACAACATTCATTTCCCGCACGATCTTTGATTCTGGTGTTGGTGTTAGTCTTATCTTTCTTTCCCTGTGATTGGTTAATGGCTACTTCCATTTCTATAGCAATCATGTTACTATTGTTTTTATGTCTTTGTGCCCAAGGCCAATGCTGTCTGTCAGCATACTTCATGTTTTCTTTTTTAATTAGTAGCTGGAAACACCTAGCAGAAAAGCATAAAATGATATATTACTATATTGTGGAGCAGTGACTGCCATAGCTTTGAGGAAGTACTCTATAAAGCTACTAAAAACATTATTAAGGGCTTAAATTTTAAAAATATTAAAATTTAACAAGGTGAAGTGATTTATGACATTCTTCTTCTGTAATTGCAGCAGCTAGAAAGAGAGATCGAAGAAAAGATAAGTGCATGGTTACGATACTTTATCCAGATGGCATTGCCTCTATTTTGTGTGCTATGACAGATTTGGTTTTTAATTGTATAGACAAGTAATTTAATTTCCCTGTTCTGTTTCTTTCAAAATATGATCGGAAGATGCCAGGTCCCTTTCAGCTGACAGTAATAGCTTTGAGGCTTCGATAAACACTCTTGATTTTTCAGCAAGTATAACTTATGTCTAGATAAACAAGAAAAGTGAAAGAGGGAGGAGAAATTAAAGGAAGTAATACCCCTTCTAGGTAAAGAAGCAGTTAAAAGTCTCTGTTAAATAAAACCCAAAGCACTAACAAGAAGAAATATGTTGAAACTGTCGCCAAAGAGGCTATGGTCACTTGTGAAAGGGAGAAAAGTGAAATGGTTTTTCAGATCAGCAACTGTCTGGTTCGCAAATACCTACTAAACAAGATGAGTCCTTGGAAACAGTTTAAAAAAAAACCCAAAACAACAAAAACACCAGAGAGAGGCTGTAGTCAAAACACTCTTAAAGCGTGCCAACCGACAGTGAAAGGCTGTACTATACACTGTCATATTTCCCAGCACAATAGAAATGAAAAATACCCTAAATTAACAAAGAAACCAACCAACTAAAACACCTCAAAACAACCCAAAACCAAACCAGAAAGATATGGGTGAGGATTAAGTTATGGGGAAATATTTAAAGGTCCTGAAGGTTATGAAGAGGAAATATCATTAAGTCTCTGTTGTCTGAAATCAAAGGAAGTTGTAAACACAATGACAAAGAAAGGTGACAAAAGTGACTGGCATCTGAGTGTGTGTTATACTGCTCAGAGGCAGACAAGCCTTCTGCAATATTATCCAAAACAGAATAAAGGAAACAACTGCTGATAAATAGGGAAGCACAGGTTTCATTTCAAAAGGAAGATCAGTTGTTCATCCACAATTCTCCAAGCTGCTGTCTGTGGGTTAATTTTTGATCCTGGAAGTAGTAAACCACAGAATAATTTTAATTTCCCGATCTGAGCCAGAAGAACACACACACACATTCTCCAGTCAAGCAGGCAAGTCAAAGGAATCAGGGGAAAATAAACATAAAAAGAAGATTAGACAACTTTTCACTGAAATAAGTTAAAAGCTCTGGAACAACCCTACTAGTGATTGTCTTTAGATTTTCTTCCTGTCTAAAGGCTGGGTATTGTTTGCATGAACTAACATTGACAAGCCTTGAAACAGAGCGCTAAATGGAAAAGACTAAACAGAAGATGTTCCTCATTCAGTTTATAGGTGTGAAGACAATATTTAGGCAACCACCATCCCGATACACTTGGAAACATCTTAGGTGTTATGGTTTGCTAGTGTAGCAAGGAACTTCATCAAGGGTTTATGTAAGGTTTTTATTTCAGACTGGATATTAGGAAAAAATTCTTCACCAGAAGAGTGGTGAAGCTTTGGAGCAGGCTGCCCAGGGAGATGATGAAGTCGCCATCCCTGGGGGTGTTCAGAAAACAGGTAGACGCGGCACTTCGGGAGACAGTTTAGTAGTTACAGTGGTTTATGGCTGGCAGTTGGACTTGATGGTCTTGAAGGCCTTAATTCTGTGATTCAATGATTCTAATGTTTTGTGTAAAGAAATAGAAGTTTCATCCAATTTAGATGTCAGCAAAAGTAGAAAAGAATATCAGTTGTTTACCACTTCTAGTTTTAATTGTTGTTGACTTTACTGAGAGAAAAAGCATAATGGGCACAGAACAGACATTGCTGGAAAACCTTGATTGTGTTGGCAACACAGCTTTTAAATTCATTCTTTCAGATAAAACAAGGTTCAGGGAGAATTTAAGTTTTCATGCCATCCAAGACAATGAAGCAGCTGCATTCAACATCTTCAACAACACTTGGTTTCTCTAATAGGCAACCTAAACTCCTTCCAACATAGAATCATAAAATGTGCTAGGTTGTAAGGGACCTTTAAAGGTCATCTAGTCCATCCCCCCTGCAGTGAGCAGGGACATCTTCATTAGATCAGGTTGCTCAGAAACCCATCAGGCCTGACCTTGAGTATCTCTAGGGATGGGGCCTCCACCACCTCCCAGGCCAACCTGTTCCACTGTTCCACCACCCTCATACTGAAGAATTTTTTTTCCAAATATCCAACCTAAATCTCCCCTTGCCTAGTTTAAAATCATCACCCTTCATCCTATCACTCATGCCCTCATGAACAGTTCTTCAGCAACTTTCTTATAGGCACCTTTCAGCTACTGGTCAGGAAGGCCACTATAAGGTTGCCCCATAACTGCTGTTTCACCTTTGCTCAGAAAAAACACAGAAGAAAAAAAAAGTGTCCTCAAAACAAAAGAGCCTAGAAAGTGAATCCTCCTTGTGGGGACCAGGCCAAGTCCAGGGGGCGGTCTGTGGTAAAGTGTCTTAGTTCAGAAATAGTTTCAACCAAACATGACTGCACAGTTTCCAGATCCAGTCTGACTCTATTCAGTCAACTCATTCACCTCCTCTGTATTTTCGGTTCGGAGGTTAATGATACTTCCAGTATGAGTTGAGGTTTTTCTGCATCCAGTGGTGTGGTTGTGGTTGCATGTGCACTTCGATCCCTGTGGTTTGTGTTTCCTATTGGCTCACTCTAAACCTTCAAAGGTGTGGAGACAGTAGAAAACATCAATTACAAGGACTTAGTCTAAATCTGGCCCTAAATGCCTTTGAAAGTAAATTCCTTAGCAAACACCAGGCATTAGATGGTATTAAATTACCACACATCTCAAACGAACCCAGAAGTGTCGTAGCTAGAAGAGAGCATGGGAAGTTTGGAGACATGTTAAAAAGGAGGCCTGAGGGATGACACAGTCGTCTAAACTTTGGCTTCCAGTCATTGTACAGACCCCAGGCAATCCCTCCTGGACTCTGGCGGTTGCTTCTGAGAGGCCTGGGTGTGCTGGACCTATGCCATCCCTGGGTGGACAGCTCGCATGTCCCATGTTATTACTGGTGGGATTAGACACCTATGTTTGGCAACCAAATTGAGCCCTGTGTGTGGGTCAAAATGGTAGGGATGCTGAAGGAACATGAAGAAGTATCTGAGTAAAAGATTCCTCCCCTCAACAGGGCTCAAGAGAGAAATACTTCACATCAGAGGTCTCCAAGGAGCACTCCATCCTGGACAGCAGGGCTGGTGAAGCCGTTTCATGCCCTCAGTAACATTCGGTAACTGAGAAGTAGACTGGTTCAGAAAGGAGGATGTTTCTCATTTCCTAAAAAGTTACAAATGTTTGTCAGTTGATTTTTGAAAGAGCTTCAGTATCTCTACAAGGGAAGGGAGACAGAGGGAGGAGAGGCAGAAATGCAAACAGGTACATCTGCTGTGAGGCACAAAACTCAATGTTCACTTTCAGATCCATGGATTTGTTTTGGAATAGATGGGATTTATATGAGCACCTTGCTTTGAAACAGTACACAAAACAGTACTTGAAACAGTACACGATTTTGGTTGTTGAAAACTCTTTCAGCAACACTGTGAGAGGTTTATTTCATGGACTGGTGATGTGTTTTGCTTGCTTTATCTTGCAATATTCTCTTCTTCTTTTCTTGTCTCTTTCCTTGTACATATGTATGAAAGAGGAGAAAATCCCCAATAAAACCAACTTTCCAAACAGAATATGTTTGTACATAATGCTTAAAATAACTTCCCAGAGCTTGTGAGGCAAGCGATGCTCACAACCTCGTGAGAACGGGAAGAAGAACAGTTCAATGACTTCTGAGTACTTGGAAATCTCTGCTATAAGTTTGGCAACCATACATTGGCAATGAGGGGGG
>VXBZ01011807.1:0-14236 GCA_013399135.1 Heliornis fulica
GACTTCAGCAAGGCTTTTGATAAATGATCTATGATGGGGTTACAGATTTGGTACATAAGGGACTGACATCATCTACCTGGACTTGTACAAAGCNCATGCAAACTGCATTAAGTCCATTCAACAATACCAAATACAAGGTCCTGCACATGGGTTGGTACAATTGCAAGCACAACAGACTGGACAGTTTGTGAGAAACCCTGAGGAGGAAGACTTGATGGTGGAGGAGAAGCTCAACATGAGCCAGCAAAATGTGCTTGCAGCCCAGAAAAACATCCTAGAAACNTCATGCTGTTTAGCATCTTTGTTAGCAACATGCAATTGAATAAACCCTTGGCAAGTTTCTGATGACGCCAAGCTGTGTGTTACAGCTGATGTGCTGGAGGGAAGGGATGCCATCCAGAGGGACTTGGAAAAGCTCAAGAAGTGGGTCCATGGGATTCTCANCAACAAAGATGACCAGAAGGCTGGAGCACCTCTCCTTTGAAGTCAAACTGAGAGGGTTGGGGTCGTTTAGCCTATAGAAGAGAAGGCTCTGAGAAGTCCCAACAACAGCTTCCCAGTACTTAAAGGGAGCCTACATGGAAGATGAAGAGGGACTTTTTACAAAGGCCTGTAGTGGTAGAACAAAGGACACCCTACTGAAAGAGGGTATATTTATATTAGATATTANGTTTTTGCCCCTCTACTCTGCTCTGGTGAAACAACCTGGAGTACTGCACCAGTACAGTGTCTCCAGTAGCAGACACACAGGGTCCTTTTGGAGCAAGTCCAGAAGGCAACAAAGATGACCAGAAGGCTGGAGCACCTCTCCTTTGAAGTCAAACTGAGAGGGTTGGGGTCGTTTAGCCTATAGAAGAGAAGGCTCTGAGAAGTCCCAACAACAGCTTCCCAGTACTTAAAGGGAGCCTACATGGAAGATGAAGAGGGACTTTTTACAAAGGCCTGTAGTGGTAGAACAAAGGACACCCTACTGAAAGAGGGTATATTTATATTAGATATTAAGAATAAATTCTTCTCTGTGAGGGTGGTGAGGCACTGGAACAGGTGTCCCAGAAAAGCTGTGGTTGCCCCTTCCCTGGTAGTACTCAAGGCCAGACTGGATAGAGCTTTGGGCAACATGTTCTAGTAAAGGGTGTCCCTGCCCATGGTGGGGTAGTGGAACTAGATGATCTTTGAGGTCCCTTCCAACCCAAACCATTCTATGATTCTATTATTCTGCAATTCTATCTGTGTATATGTGTCTATGTAAGAGCATTAGGTGGCCATGTGAGCTAGATCATCATCATCCTGTTTCTGATAATGGTCTGAAACATATATAATTGGACGTAAATTTTATTCCTGAGTTAGAAAGAACATTGAATTAAAATTTCAAAAGGGAGACCTTATAAGGTACTTTATGTTGATTAAATTCTACACAGCTGTTTCTACATTTTAAGTATTTTACTTCATGTGAAAGAGAATTGTCAGGATGTAAAATGGTGATGAGTTATCAACAATTTGATCTTTTTGGGTGCACTGATGTAAATCAGAAGCATGACCAAGACCAGCAATGTTCTATAAAATGAGTAAAAGGAGGATGCAGTACAGAAGTAATTAATCCATACCCTGCATTCTGTGGAACCTCATTACCTTTATCTGAAAATTTATCAAGACAATATTTTGCAGACAAACTTTAAAATCCTTTTTCCCCCATGGGTTGCAGTTACTTTTCTGAGGACTGTAGGTTTTTATTACAGAAAATTAGCCCCAAATTTGCATGACTCATAACCCCCCTTCACTTTCCCACACAATAAAATCTCGGAGACTCAATTCAGGGATACCCAGAAGTTGTTTGGACATTTTGATTTAAAGCACGTCAGAGATCTCTGTATATTATACATACCAGACTTTAGAGGGAGAGCTGCATTAAACAACAAAGGACTGTGGCTGCTTCCAACAAGAGGCTGCTTGTTTCCAGTCTGGTGAGTTGAACACTGAAGACAACTGGTGGCCAGTCACCAAGGTGCACAGTCCTGAGTCTAAGAGGATGCTCAAACTGCTATTGATTTATAGGGCTGGCTATGTTCTTCTGTCATGGGACAACCTAATGCTTGACTACGCAGTGAGAACATACAAGAAGAAAGGTGGCAGTTGCATCCAAAAATCTGTCCGATACACTTCATCAGTCTTCAGTGAGGTTTATATACCCTGCCACATCTCCCATATGGAATAGCACCTTTCTCTGATAGAAGTTGAATGGAAACTATGAGAATGTGTGAGTAATCAGGTGTTACTCACCAAGGATGAGGAGTTGGCTCACTGAAAGTAGATCTTACATTATGCCATCTTATAAGGATATGGCAGTCTTTTATGGAAGCTAGTAATTTCCACAGTGTATGGTGACAGCAGGTTGGGGCTGCTAAACAACTGGTTTGTATAAACACAGAGTATTCACAAGCTCTCCAATAAATTAAAGATCACGTTGTTGTCTGTTTATTGTAGATAAAACATAGATCTAATATAAGCATCAAGGAGGTTCCAGTACTCACTGTATCAACATCAGAAAGAGCATTAATGATTGTTGTCACACAAACACACATATAAAGAAAGTAAAAAAAGCTCAGTCTGACTAACATTTAAAGATAGAAAGCTTTTATATACCTCCATCTTCTTTCCTTTGTGATTTCCACTTGATTTTCATTTCCAGAGATGTTATGCACTTGCTCTCAAAGGAATTCAGTATGTTCATTCAGAAAGGTAATTTCCCAGCAAAGTAACAGATAGCTATGTTCTGGGTATTCATTTTTGAGCCAATCTTTCAAAGTCAGTTTGTGTTGCAAGAAGCAGAGAAGACATGAAGAGGTATAAATTCTCTATACTTAGTTTCCACAGACATCCTCCCCTGCTCTTCTCCAAGCACAGGCTGCAGTGATGCCTGTGCAGAGAGAACATGAAAAGAAATAGTGTCAGAATAGGAGAGCTGCAAACTCTTGCATGATACAGCTGAATGCAGCCTACTACAGCCGAATGCAACTTTCCACACAGAGCCCGAGTCCAGCACTGAGGGATGGCTTCATCATTCTTGCCCTGCAGTGAATATGATATCACCATACCCATCACAATAATTCAATCTATTTTCCCCCATTGTTCTAAGAACTAGAGGAGAAAGCTGGGAGTCTAAGGTGAAAGGAGATGAGATGACTTACTTCCTTGGATACTTCTGTGCAGATAAAAAGATAATCCCAATAAAACCAACTTTGAAATCCTTCCAACCCACATCACATCAAGGTCACACATTATTGGACAAGTAAGGTTAAAGCTACACAATTNTCCCAGTTTCTCCAGAGGTCCAGGGTGCTCTGAGAACAAGGTGGACAAATAAATCCCTACCTACCCCTTTGTTTTGCGGAGCAGACATGCTCCACGACCTTGAGGATGACAACATTTGTTCCTCACACAAAGATAAAGCTGGCCAGTGACTGCACTTCCCCCTCCCCTCACTCAACCACAAGCAGAACAGGCAGGATGTCAAACAAAAGAGCAGCAGAAACAGCGAGGAGCATTACGTTCAGATTAGAGGACATTCAGAGTCTGTAAAGGTTCCGTTAGAATAAGCACAGACCCACTTTCAGTGAGGAAGGGGTCTTTTCTCTCTCCTCCTTTGGTGTGTATTGTTAATCTTTCTTCCTGGATGACTCCTCACAAATGCTTTTTGTTTTCTTCTGTGGTTTTACGTGCCAGGACTATAAGGAGGAAGGGACTGAGGCCCTTTCTTGGCAAGCTCTCAAATCACTTCCATAGGAGACATACACCCTGTTGCCATCTCTCCAAGGGTATAAATTAAAGGAGTGATGAGCAGTCCAGACCAATTCAAATGCCTGTAAAGCTTAGGTCCTTCTTCAGTCCCTCATTACAGTGAATACTCTGGCATCTGCTGAACAGACTCAGCTGGAGGAATAAAGTTACACATCGGAAGAAGTGGATGAGCAGAAAGCCTGCATTTACATTGCATCATCCTATGATGAAACAAGAATTGCTAATTATAATACAGCACTTAAGGGGAAAATAATTGCTGTCAATTCCCATAGCAACAAGGCTACCTTTGACATAGTTGTATATACACACACTTGTATATATTGAGCATACTTTGAGTAAAGCCATCATTTCAGAGAGGCAGCTATTTCATGTTGTTTGCAAACTTTTCACCAGACTTAACAATTCTGTGATGGTGTTTTTCTTTCAATTTATCTGTCTTCCTCCCTTATACAGATAAAAATTAGGCAGATAAAAATTATTCTTTACAGATACAGCCCACATTCCAGCTTCATATTTTCTGCAGATAACTTATTTTCATTCAGCTTAAAGCATATCCTATCATTTTCATTCAGGACTCCAACCATTTATACAAGTGAAAAAGTTTTCAAGGTGTTTTACATAGCTCTCTTTCCTTAAGATCCCTGTGGAAGTTCTCAAATGTTACCTTAAGAAAACACAAGCAAGCCACAAAATAGCAGGTAAAACTTAACAGAGAAAATGCAATTTTCAATTTCCCATTTATTTATCTGATATTTTAACAGATTCTTCACCTACTTTTCTCTTTTTTTTTTTTCAGAGCTTAAACAACTGGGATATGCCTTGAAACTAGACATGTCCTAATATCATGAAGTTGAGCTTCTTATTCAAACTTGGATTGAATTTATATAGCATGATACTTGGATTCACAAATCTAGATGAGAACATCTTTGCTCCAGATGGATGCATAGGAAGTATCTGCCACTTGAATATCAGATTTTGTCCAAGCCTGCACTATTCTGTGGAAGGGAATAAAGATGATGGAAGTTTTTCTTCTGTTCAGAGGTCTAAATCACACTGTCAGTCAATCTGCTGACTCTCATGAGTTCCTGATGAAGCCTCTGGAGGTGATGATGCTTTTTGCTGCAGCCAACAGGAATGAGGATCTCCTGATAACTCTTCTCATGCTTCACTACAACTGCTCCCACAAACCTCTGTTTTGAGGCCAAGAACAGTATTGTACCCTGCTTACCATAAACAGAAGACAAATAAGGGTTTTGACCTAAACTGCTTTTACAGTTATCTTGGTTAAAGGAAATTTGTTTGTCAGGTTGTCTCCAGATAAATTTTCATTCATTGTCTCCATGACACTGCAACTATATCCATGCTGAATAACTGGAGAAATACTTTTTCAATAAAATGAAATAAACCAGTCTTGAAACAAAGGAAATATTTTATCAAGATGAACACACAGGTTTCAAATAGCCTTTTTGATCTTTATAGCAATTATCTCTACACAAATACCTGCATGCATTCATGATGAAGGAGTCTGGAGAAGAGGAGAATGCAGACTTTATCACTCTCTACAGCTACTTGAAAGGATGTTGTAGTGAGGTGGGAGCTGGTGTCTTCTCCTAAGTAATAAATAATAGTATGACAGGAGCTAGTGACAAGTTACACTAGGGGAGATTTAGTCTGGATATTAGGAAAAAATTCCTTACTGAAAGAGTGGCCAGGCATTAGAATATGCTGCCTAGAGAAGTGGTGAAGTCACCATCCCTGGAGGTGTAGTAAAATATGTAGATGTGGCACTTCAGGACATGGTTTTGTGGGTGTTGTTTGCGTTGGGTTGGAGGTTAGATTTGATCTTAGAGGTCTAACATTAGGTTCTAACACTAATAATTCTGTAATTCTATGGTCCCATGAAGAGGAATAAAAATAGATGGTACGAAGCTTCAGAAATCCAGATTATCAGAAATTCAGAAGCTTATTAGAAATGCATAAACAGGAGGCTGCTGCATAAATTTCAGTGGAAGAAGAGAGTCTACACATCATGGAAAGAGGGAATGCCTACATGTGAGGAATATAAGAATATTGTCAAAGAATGTAGGGTGGCAACTAGGAAAGCTAAAGCTTCCTTGGAATTAAATCTTGCAAGGGAGGTTAAAGGTAACAGGAAGGGTTTCTTCAAATATATAGCTGACAATACTAATGTTAGAGTTGACTAATCTAATAGCCTTTTATGAGGATATAAGCAGGTGGATGGATGATGGTAGGGCAGTGGATGTGGTTTTTCTGGATCTCAGTAAGGCAATTGACAATGTCTCCCACAGAATCCTGGTGGGAAAACTGAGGAAGTGTGGCCTGGAGGGTAGAGTAGTGAGGTGGATTGAGAGCTGCTTGAAGGGAAGAAGTCAGAGAGTTGTCATTAATGGGGCAGAGTTTGGCTGGAGGCCTGTAACTAGTGGAGTCCCTCAAGGGTCAGTACTGGGACCAGTATTGTTCAGTGTAGTCACTGATGTCCTGGGTGAGGGAATAGAGTACACAGTCAGCAAGTTTGCTGATGACACAAAGCTGGGAGGGGTGACTGAAACACCAGAAGGTTGTGTTGCCATTCAGGAAGATTTAGACAGGCTGGCAAGGGCAAGTGTAGGGTATTGCATCTGGGGAGAAACGACCCCAGGTACCAGTATAGGTTGGGGTCTGACCCATTGGAGAGCATTGTAGATGAGAAGGACCTGGGGGTCTTGGTGGACAACAGGATGACTATGATCCAACAATGTGCCATTGTGGCCAAGAGGGCCAATGGCATCCTGGGGTGTATTAGAAGGTGGTTAGTAGATCAAGAGAGGTCCTTCTCCCCCTCTACTCTGCCCTGGTGAGACTGCATCTGGAATTTTGTGTCCAGTTCTGGGCCCTTCAGTTCCAGAAGGACATAAAACTCCTTGAAAGAGTCTACCACAGGTCCACCAAGATGAAGAAGGGAGTGGAATACCTTCCTTATGAGGACATGCTGAGGGAGCAGGGTCTCTTTTGCCTGGAGAAGAGCAGACTGATGGGTGATCTCATTAATGTTTATCAATATGTTAAGGGTGAGTGTCAGGAGGATTGATCCAGGCTTCACTTCTGGCTATCCTTGTCCTATCGCTGGCTATCACTTCTCAGTGATAGCCAGTGATAGGACAACAGGTGATGGGTCCAAGCTGGAGTGTAGGAAGTTCTATATGAATGTAAGGAAAAATACTTTCACTGTAGGAGTGACAGAGCACTGGAACAGGCTGTCCAGAGAGGTTGTGGAGTCTACATTTCTTGGACACATTCAAGAGCAATCTGGATGTGTTCCTGTGTGATTTAATCTAGGTGATCATGCTCAGGCAGTGGGATTGGATTGATGATCTTTTGAGGTTCCCTCCAACACCTAACATTCTGTGATTCTGTGATCCACAGTGGTTTGGGATAGCTTAATCAAAATATTGCCAAGCAGCCCGCCTTTTCTGAAAGGCAGTAGAAAATAGGCCTAAATGCCTTCTGAAAATATGACTCCTAAGACACCTTCAAATTGATCATCTAAAAATTGAGGACCTATTAAACCAAAGGAGTTTTCTATCTTTTACTTATTTTTAATCTTAATCAGAAGATTTCAGCTGTTATCAGTGTGCTCTCAAACCCAGATGTTAGATTCTTATCATCATCATCAAAATCCACTTCCACATACTTAAATGCTACACCTATGCTTCTCTGGAAATATTTTTGCTTTCTGTTTCCGAACCACTCCCTTCCTGAAATTTATATTTCTAGGTGGCTGTTGATGTTTATGAGAGCTTTATGTGTGTTACAAAGCAGAAACAATTACTTGAGTGAGGCCAGGAGCATGTTAACTACAAAAAACCAGTTGTTATAAACACTCTGCATCTTAATGCACAGCTTCAGTCTTTACGTAAGATTAATTAAAGAGCAGATGTTCTGTCATACTTTGCATTAGGTATGGTTATCTTTGAGAGTCTAGCTCTTCTGTTTGCTGTTGTTTAATTTACATTATTATACATTTTGAGCCTGAGGCATGAGTGGTAAACATTAGATATACAGAACTATATTTCCAAAACGCACCTTCACCATTAGGCTGGCTAATATAATTCTATTCTATTTTAAGGCAGATTTCCTCCACCTCCCTTTTTCATTTCCTTTTGACATGTTACATGACAAGAACACAGACCAATGGGAAAAGACAGACATACAGATGTATTCCATGTGAGTGCATGTGTTTGTACACATAAGCAATAGTAACACAAGGTGCTTTGTATAAAGCAAGTCATATGTATGACATTAATTGTACATATCAGCCAGTGTTGCTGAAATTCTTTATCCCACATATGGAAGGAGCTTCTGCTGAATTCCCTGCACTTTTCTAGAGGTTTGCATACCACCTACATGAAGACACTTCTGCTTTTGTTGTTTAGAATCTGAAGCTCCAAAATGAATTCTCATTTTCTAAATGCAACTGCTGGAAATTGATGTCTGAAAACTTTTCAAGTAGTGATCAAAGTCTGATGTGAATTAATTTGTCATCATAACAGAGCACTGCTTACAAGTCATTTCAGGCTGGATTTCAGCAAAGGCAATAGATATCTAGGTTGACAATTTTATTTAAAAGGATAGACTTACATTTTTATTTCATTGGTATCTATCTCGATTTAATGAACATACAAACACAACATCACCATATGTTCTAAATATCAGCTTCAGTGCTTCTTCTTAAGAAACCTCTTGGAAAAATGCCAATGAGAGAAGCTTGGAAGAAACTTGAAAAGGTTTTGAGACATATTGCTGCAACTTGGGAAAGCAAATCCACTGGTGACCAATTACTTAAGAATTTAATTTGAATAGCAATATCAATAAATTACCAATACATACTTAACAGATATATAATGACAGAATTCATACTAAGGATAACAAAGCCAGTTGTGTTAGTGACTGGATTTCCAAATACCTATGAATCATGCATCACTACAGCAGGTCATAAATATGTGATGAAAATGTCACATGCTTCCTCATTATGAAACCCTTAAATAAGGTATTATCACAAACAAGGCTGCAAGCCACAGAAATGCTAGAGACCTGTTCTTACCCCCAGAACAGCATGCTCCAATGAATTACTCCTCTCTGCAACTTTCACCTGTTTTCAGATCACACACACAGGTACCACACACTAATAAACAGGTACACAGATGTACACAGCTTTTTCCCAACCCTTAGCATCACCATGTGACATTGATTTTGCTTTTTCCTGTCTGTGAATGCTCCTTATAGTATTTGTCATTGATTAGTGTGGCACTTATTTGTGTGAAATGACTCATCAACCAAGGCCTCCACTGATGGCTTTTGCTAACAGAGTGCTTTTAAGCTCTAGCAGTTTTCTTTTTTAGGTGTTTTTTCTTCCACAGCAGGAAACTCAGTGAGCCTGAAATAAGAAAAATGCTGACAATGATGTCAGAACTTCAACCAAGGCCCCTAGGACAAGGTAGTCAAACAGTCAAGTGAGATGTGGTTTAATTTCCAAAGAACTGTTCCTATTCTTCAGCTGAGACAATAATTGTTGAGCAACCCTTCAGGTTTACTCATATTCTGTGCTCTCATGTTTCTTATTTGTTTTTCTCTCAATTTGATGAGAGTCTGACTTTCCGGATAATGATGTCATGGAGGTGGTGGTAGAGTATTACCAACGGTTTTCAGTGCTTTTTTCTGAACACTAAAATATATTTAGTTGAACTCTGCAGCCCAAGGGATTGACAGTGTGATACAAAGCCTTATACCTCTATGCGGTCAATTCACAGCCATCCCAGGTTAATAAGTAATGAAAGCCACAACTCCTGCATGGCTACTTGTCAGACAACATGCAATAGCTCAGGGTATATGAACATTAGCCTCTGGTGGACACCTATAGCAAAACAAATCAAGATAGCTGATGTATAGTACCTGGGCAACCTTACAAGGAATCTCCAATTGTTCTTGGCCATGAACTTCCTTGATAGACATCACAACATTTAGCAAATACACAGTACTCTGTCAGCAGCACACAAGAATAAGATATTTTACCATTAGACTAAGAATGGGGTTCCCCAAATGAGCTTGTGATGTAGTCAAAGATCACAGGCATAATAAAACCAGCCATGCCTCTGGTAGACATGCAAAGAAATTCCTTTTCCTCTTATCTTTCTTCAGGAGAAAGTCTCACCAAGACCACTCTTCACTGACATCCCTTGGAGGTTGACTTGCCTATCTAAGGAAACCAAATTCCAAGCATCTCTCCGGGTCCAGAGTAGCCTTTAACTTTCTCCTGAAGGAGGACAGTCTTTCCAGAGAACTGTCTTTTAGTTTCCAGTTTGAAAAGAACAGGTGGGAAAGAAGCCAGTCATCAAGAGACATAAAACCAAGCGCAGGCATAAAAAGGACCACCAGCTGCTTCAGGAACAGCTCTGAGAGTGAAACTGGACAAGGTAGAAAAGGGAAAGGAGGAAAGAGTACCTGTTTACCTTCCATGATCTGACTATCAATCAACTTATCATGATTAAGGTATTTCTTAGCCAAGTCATACCCCAAGCATCGTTTCTGCTTTAAAAAACACAGCGTGATATTTCCAAAGGCCAAAGCTCAAGATCTAGAATGAAAGTTTTAAGCAAGCCCAACCTTTCAAATGTAAAAGCGAAGGACATTACACTGATTTTTGCAGTCTGAGTGTGAATTAATCTCTCTGTATAGACACTATATGTACCTTGTTCAGACTTGTGCTAGGATCCTTTAAGATCTCGAAAGCCAACAAGCAAGATTAGTACATGTATGGCAGAACTACATGAAAGACTGAGTAACTCAGCTGTGAGTACAAAAAAATCAGCTGAAAATGAATTTATTTCAGTCTTCCTTTCCTGGCTTAACAACATGATCTGAAGGTTCACTCTGAATGATGTGTTTTGTTTTTTTCATTATTTTTTTTCATTTATAGAAGAATTAGAAGAGCTATCTTAAAGAAAATAAAAATAGAAGAAAAAAGACACCATATTGAAATCCAATCTAAAAGCAAATATCAGCCCTACACTCAGACAGTATTATCTGAAGGTGCTTTTATAGCATGCCATAATCTCATTATTATTATTATTGCAAAGTGACAGTGCAGGCAACAAACTGACAACTGTTCATCATTTCTAACGGTATGTTTTAAGGGATAATAAGAAAACAGTTGCATAGGTAAATGATGGCAGTGTTTCCCACTATCTAGATGATAGAGTCACAGAAAAGATATCAGGACAGGATAATTGCTCATATTCTTTAGAATTCAGTTTCAGCAAACTGCATCAATTCAGTGTTGGAAGGAAAACATACATCCCTGATGCAGATTTGTCAAAGGAAAGGATCATAAAATGTCTTCACTCTTTTGGAAGTAAAGGTGTACCTATCACCATCCACCACTGTCTTTGCCAGGAAGACATAACTGAGTGACAGACCCAAATATTGGGAATTAAGAATATAGTAGATCCAAAGATGATGCCAGAATCCTTAACCCCCTGTAACTCTTTTACAGCAATGTAATTCCTCTTTTTAAATTATTTAAGCAGAGAGAATAAAAGTAAAATGTTTTCAGAAGTTGCATATAGGTCCTATGTACGGTAAGGCAGAAGAAAAAGATTTTATGGTCAGAGACTAACATAACTTTGTCTTTTTGAAATGTTAGTCGACTTACCACATTTTCAAGAACTCTTGATTGAAATGGTAACCTATTATTATTATTCTCTGCAGCCATTAATATAAGCTTGGGCTGACTCATATTCAATATTTCTCTAGTATCTATCATGTATGTGTAAGAAGTGCTCTTAATGTGAAGGTAAAGAAAGAGAAGCTGCATTATCTTTGTGTTGGAAAGTTTTATACTTGGTGATTGCATTAACCTGCAAGAAACACCAGCAAACCCTCTAGCACTCTTGTTGCACTCTAAAGCTTATCTCCTTAGTTCTCACAGTTCATCACAGCTGTCTCCTTGGAAGATCAAGGGACTACTTTTAACATGTAAAGTGTACAAGCCATGGAAAAATCCCCAGGGTCTAGCAGAAGGCAGGTCAAAATAAATAGGCATATGCAGGAGACCTCACTACATGGGAACAAGAGCAATTGTGGCAGACATCAAGTGTAGACAAGCAGACCAAGGTCTGCAGGCTAGCTACCTGGAAAGGCTTAGTGCTGCCGTTATGCACCAAGCCAGGAATAAGGAAAGGAGGGTTTCAAGTTAGTTACAATATAAAGACTCCAGATACAAATTATATTGAAGTTCCTATCCTCTTGATCCTGACTGAAAATAGCAAGGAGAGGAAGTTGTATATTGCATGGAAGAAACATGACTGCAAGATCGAAGTCAGCAGAATCTTAGAATCAGTGAAATGATGGAGGTCATGGGTCAATTCATTAGGGTATGAGATCTGACTTAGGGCTTATGAAGGACAGACTCAGTCAAAAGGGGAGGGGTGGGAAAGAGCCACAACAAGTTTGGTACCTCAACAGAGGGGCAGCAGGGAGGTAGCTATCCAAAATGTTTTGCAAACTCATTCCTATTCATCATGTTCAATGACACAAATCATAGAAGGGTCTGACAAGATGCATATTCCGCAAAGTTTCTCCCAGCTATATACTTGGGAAGATTTTAACCACATTGATTTTGTGATACTTCTAGGAGCCATGACTTGCCTCAGAGGATACTCACAAATTTGTAAATAGTATAATCAGAAATCTCTAATTTATTGAGCTTTCTCCATTTCTTTTCAGATCCAAAGTCATCTGTAAGCTGATGACTCTGTGACTTTAATAGAAATGTACCATTACTGCAGTTTCCATCTGAAGGGGTCATAGCATTTTATAGAAAAAGGTAGCTATTTTTACAAAAAGGAAATCTGATCAATGTTTATAAATATTTAAAGTCTGGGAGACAAAGGAGCCAACCTTTTCAGTGGCCTGTGGGGACAGGACAAGGGGCAATGGCCACAAGTTGGACCATAGAAATTTCTGCACTGGTGTGTGAAAGAACTTCTTCATGGTTAGGGTTATGGAGCATTAGAACAGGCTGCCCAGGGTGGTTGTGGTGTCTCCTTATCTGGAGATATTTGAGACCTATCTGGATGCCTACCTGTGTGACCTGCACTAGGGAAGCTGCTTTGGCAGTGGGGTTGGACTCAATGATCTCTCGAGGTCCCTTCCAACCCCTACAATTCTGTGAATCTGTGAATTTGTGAAATCAAGGAAGAAAGAGATAATGTGATAGGTCTTAGGTAACATTGCAGCAAATAGGTAGAGTTAGTAGGAGAATTCAAATCTCCCCTTAAATAGTACCTGAGTTCTAGCTATTTACTGGTACACTGTGCTTCTGAGAACAAACATATGAATACAAAAGGAGTGCATGAACAATACTATTTTGTAACACACATTTAAGTGAGAGTAAATGACAGAGTTATTTTATTAAATTCCGAAAGAAAGACAGGGGAAACTTCTTCCAACCTTGCTATTTTAGGGTTTAGTTGTTCAGAGTAGCCCGTGCAATTTTCTTCACAATGATGCTCATCACACAGATGACCTTTGGGTAAGCACACAACCAGTTGCAGACACCGCTGCATGGCCACAACATTAGCTGAAGCCTGACCTGTGACTTCACCAGGGAGAAAGTCACATTCCTAGCTTAGCTGTATGTTTCTCTGAAGGAACTACCTTGTCTCCTTTGTCAGCATGTTGCCATCTGGGATGCTCCTGGGAAATATGGAAGTTCACAGGGCTGTTATTCCTTACCTCAGTTTGATTCTCCTAGTCTTAATGGTACTTTATTTACTACCTTGTTTCTGACCCTGGTAATCATGTATTTCCTTGATCTATGGGCAAGCAGCAGTAGAGCGCTTCAGAAAGCTAATCAAATCAACTGTTAGGTGATCCTGAAATAATGCCCTTTACCAACAGAAGATAAACAAGTGACTGCACATATAAATATGATGTCATATTTGAGCTACAGATCAGCAATTACGTGTTTCAAAATAAATGAAGATGTGACTTTCAGAATGTCTTTAAAGATAAATATTCCATGCTGTGGAAAATCTTAGAACAGTTTGCATTGCAAAGGGTAGATAGAGATGGGCAAATTTGTGATGTAAAGGAATGTGGGATGTTTGAGACAATCTCCACTGCTGTGTCTCCCTCATGACCACCTGAACATGAGACACTGCTTCTGATTCACCCAGTTATCATTCACCATACAGGCATTTGGAGATACATACCTGCCTTTCCTGCTTCAGTGACTTTGTGCTCAAACCTCAACAGCATTACAAACCCAGATTTGGCCATTAAATAATGACAGGAATGAACTGATAATAAAATTATCTTGGGGTTATCTATGTCATGTTGTGGGTACACACAATTTCTCATGTATCTCACTTGAGTTTAATTT
>VXBZ01011807.1:14513-26254 GCA_013399135.1 Heliornis fulica
AGCCAGATGCACTGCACCTGAGTTCATCTGCAGAGGAGGGTTTACATGTTTAATCCCTGTGTAACTGTAAAACTGGATTTGCAGGCCCTTGTATTTAAATAGTCATAATCTTTTGATGCACGGGTGTCTCATTGTGCTTACCTGCTGACCACCATTAGCTACAAAAATATCCTCTCACTTTCAGTTTTACAAATTATCATTTACTGAATGAGTACCTTGGCTTAGTGGGTGTACTCTTTTTCCACACATGTTGCAATATAACACAGAAATGTGAATTAGAGAAAGAAAGGACCTTTTAAATTTAAAACATACATCCCAAACTTCACTAATGACAGGAGGTACCACTAGGTTATATACAAGAGAGTTTAAGCAATAAAGAATAACTAGTGTTTTAACAAGAAAACATGCACCATGCAATAGAAGTGGTTCCTCCAGCATTTTCATCTAAGTTGTAAAGAAATATTCTCCATAGCACTCAGTTGTGATAGATGGCAGAGTCAGTTCGTAATTTTTTAACTACTGTAGCAATACTGCAGTTATCTTGATTTACACCAGCTGAGGATCTAAACACAGCGATCTCCAATAAGCTGCCAGAAGCTCAAACTTCTTTTGTTCTTCCTTCAAAACATCTTTGTGGAAAAGAACGGCAGTTTCCAGGCATCTTGCCATGGCAATGGCAAGAGTCCACCAGGGAGAAATTCAGTATGTTGTCATAGGAGTACAATCACACTTTTTTCTTTTCTTCTTTTTTTTTTTTTTAATTTCTCCATTTTTAAAAAATTTGCTTTTGTTGCTTTTTGCATACAGGAATGACCACAATAAGCCCAAGATCAGTTTTGGGAACACTCACAAACATGTCAATCTTTGCACATGATTACTCACAGAGTAGGAATGTATTATATAACTCTTGTCTTTGTCTGAAATCTTTCAGTTTTCTGATTATTTAGTGAAGACTCTCAGATGTTTGTTCTCTTCTCCATTTGCAGTTTCTTTCACCCTTGGACTTCTCTAGTTCAGCTCCCAGCTTTCCAGGTGCCGGGGGAACAGACAGATAGTTTTTTGGAAGCTGTCAGCATCTATTCCTGGAAGAGATGGAGAGGTTGTTATTGAGCAGAGACATTGTCTTTGGTTGTGGGCTGATTACTGTCTCCTGCAATAATATTCAGCAGGAAACAAATACAGGTAAGATCAGAATAAAATCCACTCCTGCATTAGAAGTCGTACATCAGCACTGATTTGTGAGCCATACTGGTCTCAGGAATACAAATTCCATTCTGAAAATCACAACCTGCCACACCATGGGTCTGTCCACAAACATGGATTTCAACACATTCATACTGTCACAAGAATGTTTTTTGTGCTATTCTTAACATTACTGTAAATTAGCATATGATAATGCTATTTCTCTTATTAGACAGTTGGTATGTTTTGCCCTGTAGCTGCGATTAGGGAAAGAAAAGGAGGATAAGCTTCAAACTTGTTTCTTCCTTCAACTAGGTTATTGCAAACACAGCCCAAATAGTGCTTAAAACAAGCCATTTTAGAGCAGGCATAATATTCCATATCTGTTATTAAAATATTCGAGCTCATGCTGAACAGTTTAATAGGGCTGAGCCAGCAAGAAAGAAATCTCATAATGCACTTCTTTACAGGGATTCCGCATCCATGTTGCATTCTTCATCAAGACAGGTGAAGAAATTTCTTCACTATAATGCCTTTGTTAAAGCTCAGATCCAGTTCTGAATGGTGTATGTTGAACACACCCTTGCTTATTTCATACACTCAGACATACATATGTGTATAAAAGGAGGACAACTGTTGCAATGATGTGTGGTCACTTACCACATATTTATAAAAATATCATCTTCTCTCCAAAATAGCAACCTATTTGTTACCGTAAATGCAGTGCAGATTACTGGTGACTGACAGCTAGTATCTTCCTGAGTCTTTTGGACAGCAGTAACATCAATTCAGCTGACATGAGACTGAGGGAAATATTCAACTTGCAGAGGCCAGGAACCCAGCATTCCTGAAAAGACATCCAGTGTACCTCATATATTACCACCACAATCAGACCACACGTTTGTGGCTTTTGTAAGCCATTTCTTTGTTCTGTATCCAGGTCTTGCTACTTCTGTCATGCTGGTAACTTGCATGATCACCCAAGACAATGCAAATAAATATAATTTAATATGTTCTTGAGAGATTATTACAGAACTATTATGCATAATATGGGCACAATGATACATTTTTCATTAGAAGCACACAATCAGCAAAGCAAATTTCAGATGAGGCATACTAATACTGAGCTGGAAAAGGCCTTCTTATCAGCAACCATTTTGTGTGGGTAGTGAGGTATTCCAGCCAGCCAGCCATGTATCATGAACATCAGTTACCACACACACACATACACACACACAGACACACATATGCAAACACACAAACACTGAGCTGATTTACTAATTGTCTGATAAAATCTGGATAGCTCGTAACCAAGTGATTTTAGTGGCTGCCAAAAAGAAAAATCTTGCCATGGCAAGATACTTCAGTAGAAAAACAGAAAATTACTAGGAAACAGCATTCAGGTCATAAACAAGCAGTTTCAAAAGTTCTTTATTTGGATAAAATCCGCACCTCAAGACTGATGTTGGAAAAGCTGCACATAAAGCTTGAGAAAAGCACAAAAGATAGGGAGACAAATCTTTACATGACTTTGCTTTTAATACTCTGAAAACCTTCCCTTCATGGTATCTTGCAATGTGCAAAAAGCTGATTCTGTCATGCTCTTGCTATTCAGCAAATATATATATATGCTGTCTGTGTGTGTAGTGTAGTGTAATAGAGAGTTTTCTTGCCTCTCTTCTGTGTTGTCTGTTTTGCCCATGACACTAATTACAGAATGATCTCTCCCTGTCTGTATCTTGACTCCTAAGCCTCTCAACATATATTTTCTCCCTTGTCCAGCTAAGAGCATTGTGGGAGTTTGGCCTTCAGCCAGGGTCAAACCACATACATAGTCTGGTAGGACTCCTCTATCTCTCTCTCTATATATATATTTCCAAGATTTCCCAGTTGTCTGTAGTTATAGTCTGAAGGTTCTTTACAATACTAGAGTATATTTTATTGTCATCTTACATGTGAGTTTCTCCCCTGGCTCAAGGATGCCGTGTCTATTTTGAATTTTATCATCAGACAAGTTGTGTTTGCATCAGAGACATCAGCAGAATGGGAGTCATCTTTATTCAGTTGGGGGAGAGATGAGGAAGGTAGAATGCTCACTGTTAGACCTACCAAATTGCATGCTTGTGTTAGTGATGACAGCATGGGGATAGCAGATCTGCATGGAGACCTTACAGCCAAGGCATTTAACAGTTCCACCACTGAGAACACCAGCTCCAATTTGCTAGGTACACCCTTGATTAACACTCATGTTTTGTGCTGCAAATCAAGTACTGCAACATAAAACAACCATCACAGATACCTCCATAACCTACATGGAATAATTTGTAATCTGCAGAAGAAATGTATACTGTGTAGTTGATGCAGGTTTTCTTCCTAGTTCTATGAATCTAGATGTACAGTGTTCCTAGCCCCACTAGATCTGTGATTCTGATCTGTTAATGTATGAGAATGCTGCACCTTGTTCCAAAGGACATTTTTCTGCCTGGTTTCCAAGTGGGCAAACCACTGACTTCATTTTAGTTCTCTACTTTAATGCTAGGTTGCCCTGACATTTTGGTTTTCTGAAAAGCAGTTTTGAAAAAAACTAAATAAATCTGGTTATAGGAAACAGTGTCTCTTACACTTGTCAGATTGACACATCATGCTCCACATTATGACATTTCCCACCCAGTTCCATCAGTCCGTTTTACATCACCATTGTCATGTAATGGGATGTGACTGATAAGAATAGATAAGAGGTTGAAAAATTTCCAAATTCAAGAGAAATTTTTTCCTTTAACAGAAAAAAAACCAAACAAAAAGCAAGAACTAGCAACAAACAAACAAACCCCTAAGTAAACACATTAAAAAAAAAAAGGAGAAAAATGCAGGAAATACTAGGTCAATCTGTGTAAACATAATTTAAAAACAAACAAAAAAAGAAACAGGAAAAAAAAAAACAAGAAAGAAGAAATAAGAAAAAAAAGAAAAAAGAAATGAGAAACAAAAAATGAAAGAAAGCAGAAAAAAGAAAAAAGTGTTCATATTTTGAATGGTGATCCATCTTCTCTCCATCTTTGTGACAACAATTACACAACCCAGGATGAACTGAGCCATGCTTCACACAGGCTTCTTGTCTTTCTTGGTACATGTATTAGAAGCAGAGCACTTTGCTTAGCACTAGATATTCCACAAGCTCATACCATTTGCTAGTTTAATCCTCATCAATACTGCTATCCTCTACGCTCCACCTCATCCTCTGAAAAGAAATGCAAATGAATTAGATTTATAGCCTGGGATGTTTTCAAGTTCCAAAACAAGGTGGGGCTTGCACTGCCCACCACACTCAATAAGGAGCCTTTGGTTGCAAATTCCTTTGACTGAACAACTGTATGTGCATGTCAGTAACCTTGCTGTGCAAACAAGCAATACAGAACCCATCTGTAATCATAGTAGACTCTTCTGCATACATTAACATCAGCCTAGACTTAAAAACAGTGGATATGTCTGAGGCACTGATTGCCACATGTTCATTCACTCTGTCTTGGCTGTGCTGCTGTCCAGCCAAGACAATGTCTTGGCAGCAGCACAGCCTCTGCTCTATTCCAGCCTGTGTTCAAGATGACTAAGACTCTTCCACTTGGGTTTCTAGGGACCAGCAACACCTAGTCTTGCAGCCAGAAATTCTCAGCCTGCTTGCAAATTAAAACCTCCCCACCCCCAGTTTCCAGTCAGTTTTCTCCAGCCCTGGGTAGTTTGGAGCTTTTTGTCTTTCTTTCTAGAAGACCCCAGGCACTGAGAAAGCCAGTCAGCAATGGGTCAGTGCCTGGGTGGACTGGAAGGACACAGACCACAGGCAGAAAGTGGTGGAGCTGAAATGCCTGAAATTACTTAATAGTACAACACAAACCCAGACAAATTGTTTTAGGTAGGTATCTGTCCATCACAGCCATTGCAGTGAACTGTCAATGCACGAAGTAAATTTCACAGTTTCTATCCTCTTGTAATGGTCAGGTGTCCACATCATAAAAAACAACCTTTACTAATTGGCACCTACCTCAGCAGAGAGCCCAATGATTAGAAAGACATGGAGAATGAACTCCAAGCTTGAGGTGATACCTCTAGGTCAGAGATGAGCAAAAATTGGCAAGGCAAGAGAAACAGCCATTTCCTCTACCTGTGCTGTTGATGAATAAAGACTTTATGTTCCAAAAACTGTCAATCTGGCTTTTTCCTCCTCAGCAGCAAGCGTTTCCCTAATAAATAGAAATTAAATTTGTTCAAATTTCAAGCTGTAGGAAGAAGAACTTGGCTCTATTTTAATGGCCTTTTTATAAAGGAGCAGGAGGAATAATGGATAGTTTCTGTGTTACCATGTTAACAAGCTTCCATTGCTGATAATGGACACCCTAATACACTGTGGAGAACTAAGTGCATCAGGTCTGTGCACACTGGGTAGGGAGAAGGCTGGCAAACTGAAACCTTCCACTTACTTTGCATCCTCTCCTAACTATTTCTACCTGTATTTCCAAGAAACTTTTTCAGTGTCAAGAGGTGAAAGAGACAACTTATGTAGGGAGAGATGAGGAGCAGCATCAGACACAAATAAAAGACATTGTAATGAACAAAGGAATTGCTGAATTAGTAGAGAAGAGCAAATAAAAGTTTTGTGGATCAGGAACAAAACTAAGTCTGTAGGAGTGGGAAGCATCTTAATATCTGTTTGCCTCAAACCAAATTAAAATTTAAAGAAATTATGAAGAGCAGCTTCTTAAGAAATGGTATGCAGAAACTAGAAATGGGAAAAGGAGGATGGCAACACACAGTAAACAGCAATGCATTTCAGATGCAAGTAGTTCTCTTTCTGTGCCATTTCCACTGCAAGGTATGCATCCATAACTTTTGCCAGGTGAAATACAGGGCAGAAATACCACCTCTGAATTCTTTCTTTGCTTCTGCTGCAAAACCCACTAAGCACAGCTGTGACTGTACAGAAGCCATAATCATAACATATCAGAGGAAGAAAATGGGGGAGTTCTGATCAGGGGAGGACAAATTGATCAGTCCCAGAACAAACAAGCTACAAAGAAATCTTGAAGAAATGTGTTGGCACAGAGGATCCTCAGTAATTGTCAGTGACAGGAAGAACAGTCATCGGTGAGTGGAGGTTTGGAAATTACCAGTAATCTGCTGAAACCAAGAGTATGCTACATTGATACCAAGAAAAAGAGACAGATTAGTATCATATTTAGTATCCAAAAATATGGTTGGATAAATTGGCCAATACCAGCAAGCACTCTCAGATACCCCATCATTTGAAACCTTTGAGTGGACTGATGGGCACATTGTGAGCTGGTTTTGGTTAAAAATACACTTTGGGCTATCACTGAGATGTGTTGAGCACTGGAATGGAAGAGTTTAGGTATGTAAGTTGATTAAGCATTTGTAAGTGAAATACAGAAGTGGGACAAAAATGCATCCTAATTCTGGATAAAAAAGCAATACCCTCTAATACAGATCTGAAGTCTCTTATTTATAATGTCCACAGAACCATAACTACTTCAATTCTTCCCTTACCCCAGGCTCCCATGACCAGTGGTTTTTTTTTCCATAGACATTAGTGGAGCCTTATATAAAAAAACTGATCACCAATACTGTTGTGTCTGTACACATATTATTTCAAGTGAATTGACAGTGTTAGATTCTTCAACAAAAATATTAAATCGGGCAACTTAACCATAATCAATTTGTATATGGAGATATACAGTTTGTATGTATATTTCTATAGTGTGTACAAATTAAAAAATTAAATTTATTTTCACTCATATCAACATTTTCTTTTGAATTTTTCTTTCAAAAATCAATGAAAAATAAAAATTTTCCAGTAGCTGAAGAAAAAAAATGTCCCTCAGCTTCTGAGAAATTAAATAGTGTAGTGAAATGTTGACATTTAAAAAAAAAAAAAAGTCTACTTGAATTGTCATTCTCTGTCAAAAGAAAAACATTCAATAAAAACATTTTGATCACCACAAATTACACTCTGCCTAATCTGTAGATGCTTGATTGTGCCATTTGCTTTATTGGGGTAACTCATAGAGCTGATCTAGCCAAACAAACAAGAATGACTGCTTACTTATTCAGGAAAGAAAATTAGAGTAATCTTCAAAGAATCTTATTAAGCCATCGTCAAACAGCAGAATAATGCTTTGAGGTGTGAAAATATACTCATAATTTGCAGCAAAGTAGGAAGATAAGGTTTGCTCCTGGGGCAGATGCAAAGGAGATGGACCTCAATCTTCTTATTTCTGGAAGGAAAATACTGCCAAATTTGCAAGCCAGTAAGTGCTATGGTACTAGGGGAAGGTTTGAAGAGAGAAAGAGAGAAAAGAAAATGCTGAAAAGCCCAACAGCAGGGAACATTCACTTTTCTCACCAGTTCACTGCCTGCAGTTCAAGAAAATGCAGCAGAAATGCCAAATATGTACTGGTGCCCCACGCTGCAGAAGTTTTCAGGTTCTCATGTTTCCTCTCTTCCATGTTAAGTTTGCTGTTGCATCCTTTGCTCACCTGTTCCTCTCAGAAAGATTCACGGGCAGAAATGACCTGCTCTAACCAGCTTGCAGAGCAAAGTTGCTGTCTTTGATTGATTTATTATGTTTTCTTCCTAATTTTTTATTCTGTTCGTCATGCCACGAGGATGCCCCAGTTAGAAAAATGAGCATGAAAAGATCAATGACCAGCAGCTAGAACATTACGATTAGTGCTCCACAATACAGACATTAAAAGCTCCTCAGTGACAGCAGAGAGCAAGCTTGGATTTTCTGATCTAAGCACTGAAACTTTCCTATGCTCAATTAAAAGGAGAGCCTTCACTGCCTGCAAGCTTTGAAGAGTTGGGAACATGAGGAGGAACAGAGCTGTCTAAATATTTCCTCCACTCATAACTTAAAATTATCTTCTCTAGTGGTAAGGCAGGAGCCAAAACCTGCAGGAGAAACAAAAGGAGGTCTGCACTGAATGCAATGATGTGATACCAGAAGAATACAGCACAAGATCTGGCCCAGAAGTATATTTTAAAACCCTGTTTCTTCATTTCAGGGATAATTCCTGGGCATCACAGCAAAGATGAAAATTATTTGATGTTCTGGTCATTTTCAAAAGAAATCTGAGAAGTATTCTCTGCCTCCCTTCATCCCATGTCCATTCTGACTTGGTCAAGTGGATGGATTAACATTACAGACCCACTTACTATGCTAAATTTGACAGAAGCCAGTCTACCTCCTCCAAAGTTTCCACTCCTGGAAGTATTTAGTTCTTAAGAAAGCCAAATTCAAAATAATCACCATATTTCCACAGTTAACTGCAATTCTATTCTGTTTGTTAGTAAGATTTTCATTGTGCATAACCATAGACAAAGGCAGCAGATATTTCAGAAGTTACCTCTCTGAAAAGACATGAAGAGATCAGTCTGGTTCTATCATACAACCAAAGATTTTTCCTCCAGAGTCACATAATAATTAGCGATTTTTTACATTAGAAGATACTATAAGCTGTGAGACTAAAATATTTTTCTGTTTACTTTGAGATTTTTATTATAAACAAACAAGCAAGCCATCAAGCTGGCTGAGTTTGTGAAGCTACTGGAGACCAGTTAGCTGAATGAGAGTCACTGGAAACAGTTGAGTAAATATTTAAGAAGATCAAATGGAAGAACATTTGGTACAGCACAGCTTGCTGAAAGATTGCAAAGATACCAGCATATTTCAGGAGAGGCAGGTCATGCCTCAGAAAATTGCTGGAATTCTTTGAATGCACTGTATTGCCACCGGGACAGACAGTGGAAATAGAGTGGACTTCGTTTTTGAAAGTATTTGACAAAGTTCCTTGCTTGAGGTTAATGACCTAAGGAACCAAGGCACAGAACAGAAGAAAAGTTGCTGGAGTGAAAATTGACTTCAGGGCAAAAACCACAAGGAAACTGTAAATATAATTTGTGAGGTGGGAAGAAAGTTCCTAGTGCTTTAGCAAGTGAAAAAATGTAGGGCCATTGCTAGGCAATTTTTGTTATAAAAGATTTCAAATTTTTTAACCTTTTTTCTTCCTTCTCTTAGCCTAAGTGATTATTTAAAAGATACTGGATTGCTAGCCCAAAGTCCACAGAAGTGTTCTTTCAATCCACAAGGCAGGTACCTATATGTCTCCAAAATGAGGTTCTGCCCATGCTCTGACCTGGAGTGGGTAGGAGGGGTAGTGAGAAGGCTATCTGATTCCCCCATGCTCATTCTGCCTCTGCACTCCCTAGTCCATATGCTACCTGAGGTGGTGGTACCAAATCCTGGTTAGTGCAGACCCTGGAAGAACTGTGACAGCTGCTATGCTTGATCTTGCTTGCAAGAAATGGAGGTGATACACTGTGGTACATGTATTCCAGATTTCAAGATCTTTCACACTGTGTTCAAGACAGAAAAGGCAGACATTTTGGCAGACTGCCTCTCTGGTGATATGATTTTTCACTTAAATTTTCAAAAAAAATCAAGTCTCTTGAAAGTTCATGGGTGAAAAAAAGGGATTTGGTTCCAAGCACTTTTGTACCTGAATTCAAAATATAGTAAATGATAATATTTTCACCACTCTCAGTGAGAGCAAAGAAGTAAGTTCACAGGTACACTTTTTCATAAGAAATGATGGAAATACGAAGTTATATGAAGCAAAAGAGAAAAAAAGAGACCAGAGAAAAATTTCAGTAAATCCATAGGGGGATGAAATGAATATATTAGAGTGCCCACGTCTAAATAACTTGTAGTTGATAAATTAGACATTTTAATGACTTTAAATAGAAGATGTCTGGAAAGTAAGTCATTGCAGAAAGCTACTGGACCCAATTGTGTGCTTATAAATATAATTTTCAACACCACTCTCTGACAGAGTAATGATACCATTATTATAAATAAAGCTTGTTATACCAGTTTGTAATATCATGTATTAATGATTTATTAACCATCTCTAATGATATGGACCATGAATACACTGGGTGCTTATTATACACAACTTTAATAAAGTTGCATCTCTATGCTCAGTTCCCTTTTCCATCAATCCTTAGGATCCTGTGCTTTGAGATCTGCATCCCAACCCAGTGGCAAAACCAGAGACATGGAGAACACAGAATGAGGTCTTCAGTGCAGAAAGACATCTGTTCCTTGCAACTGACCATGTAGATATTACATGGAAAGATTTAAAGAACCTTCAGTATGTGCACTGGTAAATTGTAAATGCACCTGAGTCCAGGTGCACAGCATTATAAACAGAATAATGTCTTGAAGCAAAGAATAGAAATCATTAATATTTGTCGAAAAGGCAACACTAAGCTTTATAGCATGGGAGAGAGATTTGGGAGCACTTGAAGAAAATTCCCTCGAGCCCTCAGTCCTATATACAGCACTGTATAGCTGCGGTGAACAAGGCAAATGTGACTCTGCATTACAGTGTAGGAGCACAATATAAATCAAGGAAGGTGGTAGTAGTGTAAATGTTATATTTATAATGGTTGCTCATGCAAACCCTAACTTACAGAGGTGCTGTCAGGAGCTGCCATAATATGATGAGATATCATTTAAGCAGTGCTTGCAGAACTGATCATTGTATCTCAGAAGGAACACCCTGTACTTGCTCTTGAAGATGCAAACTGCTGGCTATGAATCAGGCAGGATGACTAAATACTGCATGAGCCTAACTTGGAGAGAAAAAGAAATCTTTATTCTGATACTGTGCTTGTTCTTTACATTTCAAAAGCTGGAGAAAGCAAACAAATCCATAGCACTTTCTTCTTCTTCTTCAGTAAGTTATATTAAAAAACTCAGTTGGCTCAGGATTTATTGACCTAAATCGACAGCGAAGTTCACAAATTCATATAAAAGAGCCATCTCATTACAAGCCCATATAATGAATACGTGGTTCAAAATTCACCAAAAAAAAAGTTTCTATGGAACATAGGTGGAAAAAAAAAACAAACCAAACCAAACCAAACCAAAACAAAAAACAAAAAAAAAAAAGAAGGAATAACCATTGAGAAAAGACAGTACAAAGCATTTTACTTTGGTATCAGACATGATTTGTCAGATGTAGCCAGAAATTCTTGTTTAAATTTTAGTAGGAAATATTGCACTTTTTAGCGTGACAAAACAAATACACATACAGAAACTACTGAGAAGACATGGCTGGTTGGAACAGAGGGTACTTACTATGCTGGACCTAAGTTGTGAGTGAAATATCATTTAATATAACACAAGTGAAAGTGTTAACAGTAACTAAACCTAAATTTTGTTATTTTTTTTCTTCGCAAAAATGCACAAAATATTTATTTTAAAATTTAATATTTTCTGTATCCATGTGAAAGAGCTAAGCATTTTAACATCAAACCTCTATGCTAAGGGAAGAAATTAAGTCCCTAATATTGAAAATCAGAGGTCTCACAAAGAATGTGGAAGATGAAAATAAAAAATTCAGCACTCAGACATAGTCTGAAGTGCATTAGGGAGCCTAATATCATAGAATCACAGGCTTATAGAATGATTAGAGTTGGA
>VXBZ01011810.1:0-23748 GCA_013399135.1 Heliornis fulica
GATTCTATGATTCTAAGTTCCTATCAGGACCTGCAACCTGGAGAGATAGAGACCCGGAACAAGTTTGCTGGGGGTGTGTGACTCTGTGGGATACCAAGCCAAAACAGTCTTGGCCTGAAAGACTGCACCATAAAGAAGTGACCCACGCTGGGGCAGCTGATGAAGAGCTGAAGCCCCATGGTAAAGGACTCACATTGGAGAAGGTCACGGAGGACTGTCTCCCAGTGGTGGGACCCCACTCATGAGCAGGGGAAGAGCATGAGGAATGACTCCACACCCTACTCCCATGGTAAGAAGGACAACAANACCCTACCCCCATGGTAATAAGGACAACAACTCATGAGGAACTGACTGAATCCCCCATCCCCACCTCCCCCTGTGACACCTTGTGGGGAGAAGGTTAAAAAATCAAGAATAAATTTATGTCTGCAAAGAAGGGAGGGGTGGGGAGAGGTGTGTTAAGACTTGTTAAGGTTAAGAGTGTGTTAAGAGGTGTGATTAAATGTGTTGTGCTTCTCATTACCTGACTCTGGTGTCTCTGTGTGGGCAGTGTGATAAATTAGAGAATTTCTTTCCTTTATTCTATGTTGAGTCAGTTTTGCCCGTGACACTGATTGCATAATGATCTCTCCCTGTCCTTATCTCACTCCTAAGCCTCTTAATAGATATTTTCTCCCCTGCCCAGCTGAAAAGGGGAGTGATAGAGCGACTTTGATGTGAGTCTGGCCTTCAGCCAGGGTCAAACCACCACACAAATACAGATAGCAGTTCCAGCAGGTCATTAAATCCCTGTTGACCCAGATCTTTGCTTTCTGTGACCAAGTCCAAAACCAGTTCAGACATAAAGACCCATGTCAGAAATTAGATCCTGGACTCTTCAAAAGATGCCCTTTTCAGACTGGTGTCTAGTGAAATTTCATCTTCAAAAATAACATCCCAAGCTACTCCGTATTGCCATAAATGCATTATGAAAGCAGTCTCCACAAGCACCCATCACTAGAGCTAAGAACTCCATCCTACACTCAGCAGATAATCAGGAGTGCAGGATAGGTTCTGTGCACCCCAGAACATAGTACTAAGTATTGTGTGGGGTGTGGGATATGTCCAGATATGGTCCCACTTCTTCCAAAGAAGAGCTTACAGTTCTCTATAAGATGATTACAAGTAGTGGCAGATAGAATAAAATCTTATACCCTTCTAAGTTACACAGCACCCCTCATTTCAAACTAATTGTAAGGCTAAAATCTATGCTGAGAGCCTTACAAAATGTTTAAGTACAATTCATGCAGAGGAGTGTCTCAAAGTACACAATATACACCCAAGTTCAAGCGGATGCTGGGAGCATGGAGTGAATAACACCAGTCCCATGCAAGGAGAGGACAAGCTGCAAGTATACTATGTTTTCTGCAGAAAAACTCTGCTCAGGCACCTGTTTAAAGCGGGTCACATAGATCTAGGAAGCTGCCAGAGGCTCATCAGGGAGATGCAGACTTTGGAGAAACTGCAAACACTGAGCTCCTATCAATGCATTAGCCCCACAGAACAAATCCAGCACTTCTCAGAAGAATTAGAAACCTGCCATCTGACTGGAAATAATAAGGTAATTGTAGTTTCTTTTTAGAAAGTTCACAGAGAGTTCGATACGACTGAGAAATCTGGCACTAACCAGGCTGAAGGCTGAAGGGCTTGCCAATACTACTCCATTAATGGGTCAAGGGTTCTGAGAAAATTTTCAAACCCCTTCAACAAAGATGTTTCCTAAATGCAATTTAGCCTTCTGGATTTACTATTTCAACTGTGGAAATAATGTTGACAATTGTTCAAGGCTAGTTTTATCATTGAGAAAAAGAGAATGGGATAGCATGTGACTTGATATTGGTCTCCAAATCAATACAGCAGCAATTTAACATTTACATTACCACAGAATTGGTTTACCCAATCAATGGCAATTCTCAAAAACTGCAAAGCATCACACCAGTTTGATAAGGAACGCTACAGGAACAGAGCAAGAGCAGAATATATTCCTCTATGACAGTTAGAAGTGCTAACTGAATTCAGTCCATACCCAGACTAAGACTCCTCAATCTGCTAAGTGGACAAGCAGACTGCTTCAGTGGAGATATGGAAGAGACCACAATCTATCCTCTAAACTACAGGAAAGCAAGTGCAGTAAGCAAGCATGGTGTAGCAAACATTTATTTCCAGTGGCACAGGGACTGAACAGAAAGATTCCACTGAAACATTTTTTCTCCTTATAGTTTTGAATCCTATTATTTGGGAAATGGCCTGTCACAGAGCTTTTACATTTATTCAGTCGGTGAGTGTGGAAATGTACCACATTTCTGATGCCTTTTGGTAGCAAGAAGTCACTATTATGACTTTATAACAACAATCTCCTCTTTCCACATTTTTCTCCCTTACCTCTTGCACAGCACAAGTACTTATGGAAAGCACCTTGTTTCAGTTAATAGAAGCTAGTGAAATGCTGAAGGTTAGATTTCAGTGGAAAACAGAAGAAGATAAGGAAGTAATCACGGGCTAGGAAAGCAGGTGCCAACACTCTGCCTGCATTCAGGAGAGATTTTGAAAGGTTTTGACTAATTTAACTGGAGAGGGAGAACTGCACAAAATACAGTATTTTATTCCTTTCTCCTCTACCAATGCTACTACTGCCTGTAATCATGACCTAGGTAGTTCCCAAGGACAGTTACAGAATCATAGAATGGTTTGGGTTGTAAGGGACCTCCAAGACCATCTAGTCCGAACCCTCTGCTATGGGCAGGGACACCCTCTACTAGCCCAGGTTGCCCAAAGCCCCATCCAGTGTCGCCTTGAACACTGCCTGAGAGGGGGCAACCACAGCTTCTCTGGGCAGCCTATGCCAGGGCCCACCACCCTCACTGGGATGAAATTCTTCCTAATACTTAATCTAAATCTATTTTCTTTCAGCTTAAAGCCAATTCATCACAAAAGTAAAAGATCACATCTTAACATAGGATGGATGAGTCTTTGACAATGATTACTCAACTCCACTACCTGTAAAAGGAACAAGCTTGTAACACAACTAGCTTAAACTCAAGTATTTAATTGAAAGAGAAAATAAACTTATCCTGTGTCCTTAAATCCTGAATTTCAAGTAATACAAAACATATCTGCTAAACATCTTTATGCTAATGAATCCTTTTTTATTGCTTTGCAAGTCTACACAATTGGAGTTCCTCGTTTCTTAGAAGTAAGAGGATTTTGGACAGCAAAATGAAATGAACACAGATGTCTTCTTAAATCCATACATCAGACGTTAGAAGGATACTTATCTCCCTGGCACAGAATCTAGCTGTTTTAGAACCAGAAAGAGGAGTTGTCCTTTTTCTGAAGAAGGAAATTAGACAAGACAATTAAAATAAGTCTACTTTATCTCTGATTAGCTTCTAATAAACTCCACAGAGCAACTGAAAAAAACCAGTCTTCCTGAAACCTGAAAGAAAGAATCTTCTGCTTTCATGTCATGAGCTTGTTTGAGGGGGAAGCAATCTCTTGATACCACTTAGCAGCAATTGTTTCATCCACTGCTTTAACAAACCAGCTATCATGTCTTTGTTTCCCAGGTACCCCATCTCTGAAATGTGAAATCTCCTGCTGTCTGCAGAAGCAGCCACTCACTGTTTTCACTTCAGTGCAAACTGTTCCAGAGATGAGAGATACTCCAAGCTGTTTGTCATTCTGACTGAATGTATATATTCACTCCTTTCTCACGGCAAGCACCTTGTGAACAGGTTAGCTGAGCCTCTTCACAGAAAGCAGAGGGATGCAGGGAGAAAGATGCTCTTCCCTCTACATTGAATTAATTTCAGAATCACAATTCAATGTGTGAACTTACTATCCCAAAGCAGTCTCTGTGTTGTGGAGAAGCTATGCAAATTAAGCTGAATAGTACTTGATGTGGTTAAATACACGATAAACAAATACTGGAAAAATGTCAGCATCATTCTTTAAAAGAGAGGGAAACTACACATCATGTCCCAGGGGTTCTGCCAGCAAAAAAGGCTGCTTACATTGGCCACACTGTTCTTCAAAAAAAAGATAGGCTATCCTTTGAGAATAAAACAGTGCCCTGAGCTTTTTTTTTTTCCCTCCCTCTTCCAAGTGGTTAAACAAAGGACTTCACTGTCAAAAGCCAAGATTAATAGTTTATGCTGTATACTTGCAGACAGAAATATTGCAGAGAATCCTCTGGCAGTATCAAGTTTAGTGATCAAACACAAACCCATGATTTATTAAATCCTGCATTCAGACATAACCCTGAGGAAGAACAACAGGTAACTTTTGTCTGAAACAGCTTAACGCCATTCTATTCACCTGTTAAATTAACAGCGCCATCAAGTTATCATCATTCAAAAGACTTAAAAAACAGTTTTGCACAGATAATGTTGCTCCAGTTCTTCAGCTTTCCTCACCTCTCTACTCATTCCACACATCACCCAGCCTGTCTCCTCCCTTCCACCCCAACTGTATCCTGTTAACGGCTCCAATGCAAAGTTGCTCCAAGTGCAAAATTTTCACGTACAAGTTCAGTAACTCCTCTGCAGACAAAAAGTTGGAGGTACATGTACTAACCAGACTAATCCTAACCTCTGATCTCAGTGGAACTCACTTGTCCAATCTCTTCAGAGCCACAATGATGAGAAACCATACGACAACTTCTAAAGAAACCTTTCTTTCCATAGTTATATGCTACAGCCTACTTCAACAATCACTGGGTTGTAGTCTGAATGAGCTCAACCACCCTCCTTGTAAATGACAGCAACCTGACCACCTTACTTGTACTGGAAAAAGAACTCCATCTATTCATACTGCATCAGTTCCCCCCACAATGCTGTCAGTAAGAGCTCCATTATATCACAGCACATTCATTCACAAACTTCACAAAACCTTTCCATTTTGCAGCTCACAAATAAACCAATACCTTGTGGCAGACAGAAAGAAATGGAAAGGGATCTTTTCTTATTCTGCAGAAGGGAGGATAATACCTTCTCTCCTGCATTCTATCTCTGAGCACTGTCAAGTTTTTAAGACAACCTATTTAGAAATATGAAAGAAATCCTTAAATCGTTAATTTCCTCTCCTACAGGCAAAAATTATTAGAGAAGTTATTTCTAAAGCTCAGAAACACTTTTCATTTAACATTTTTGCTACTTCTCACAAAGATTTCAAATGACACAGTAAGACAGCAGATCGCAATGTACAGTATCGTAATGCTGCTTTCAAGAATAGCACTCAGTTTTGCATGCCGCTAATGACTGAGTCATCTGGCAGTTACCTAAGCAGCCATGTAAGTGTACAACCTGCAGTTTTAATTTACATCATTTATCACAATGATTTTTCTCTAGATATCTGAAACTATTAAGGATAATGCAATTTATAAACTAACATAATCATTGCAAGAGCACAGGAATGTGACTGATGCTAAAGCATTACTGCATGCAGATGAGACAACACAGGTTGGAGACTGGAACTGCTGCCACAGTAAATGTCATAAACACACTGCATGGGGCTTCTTCCAAGAGATGATATGGTCCTTACGTTAAAAAAAATAATCTTTAAAAAGACTGAACAAGAGATCAGCATCCTCTACCTATTCCCTCCCCCAGTAACTCCTCTCCGTTGATTTTGCCTATACAAAGAGTCTTTATTTTCCTTGCCTGATAGACCTGATAGTTATGACTAAAACAACATCACCACCCAACTTTGTGCACTGAAAGCATTCAGGTGGTTCAATTTTTTCCAAGCAAAAATCACATTTTATCCTGAGCACATAATGGTTTTCTCAAGCATAAGTCTTAGAAATTAGTCAATTGTCTTAATTTTAAAAACCAAACAGAATTAAAGCTCAAATAAACAAAAGCAGACACACTTTGTATGATGAAACTCAGCCCACAGGGTTAAAATTTTAATTTTGAAAGCCAGTCCCTACAAGAGATACTGCAGGCAACTCCTTATCAGTTAAGTCCCTGCTTGGGGCATGGGGGCTGAGAGTGGGTGATTGGGGTCAAAGCTAAGGACAAAAATACAAAGCAGTCATGATGTTTACTCTGTAAAACAGAACTAGTTTCTAAAATTAATGTGAACTGTAAGCTGAAATTGTTTTGCTTTAAAGTGATCCCAAAAGGCACTACCCAGGGCCATCTGTGATATGTGGGTGTACTGAGGTACACCTACCACCTTTGAAAACCTACCACCTTTAAAATTTATTTATGCACCAAGTATTCCCCAAACTCTGCATAGTGCATATATTTGGAATAGAAAGCAAGAATTAACTCATTTTCATTTTTTTGTTCTGCATTTCACCTCTAAGAACAATTGCTTTTTGACACTGCATAATGTAAGCAGATTATACTAAATTGTTTCTTTCTCTCTTGTTGAAGACCTGGCTACAACAGAAGTGACAACAAAACATAAGACACAAATTAAGTCTTAAGGCTTTTAGAGGAATCTATGACTCTTATATGCTGTCACACATAATGGTCAAAATGTAGTGAGGGAAATGTTTTCCTTTCCCCATGCACTTTTTCACACTTACTAATTCACTTTTCTGACAGTCAAGCAGACTACTGTTTAACCAACATCAGACATTAGCTCTAAAAACTGATTCAGACAGTTAAACATAGTGTATTACTTTGATAATTTGTAAAACACTCCCTTTGTTTGCTTGGAATATCATGAACATATTATTACCACCAGGAATAGCTCTGTTACATTAGAGTGAATAACATCAGTCAGGCAGTTTAAATTCAAAAGCCTATTAAAGAAAACCTAGCTAGTCTAGGTGAAAAAAATCTCAGTGAAGCTCAGCTCAATTCTACCCAGTGCCCAGGCATAGCCAGTCCTTTTCTGACTCACTCTGCAGAACTTTGAAGGAAGATACAAGAGGTGAAAACGGAGAAGGAAAAAGAAAATAATCAGGCTACACAAAACAAATACACAGCATGATAGATTGTATCTCCTATCTCTTCTCCACACTAAAAATTATTGCTTATAGATCTGACTTCATGCATAAAAGAAACCTGGAAGGCAGTGGGCAAGAACATTTCCTCATTCTTCACAGACAAATCTAAACTAATTCTTCTCATTTATCCCAGTAGTCATCAGAAGTAAAAGAAAACCAAGGAGTTATTTTATATTTAAGCCAAAAAAAGACATGGATGTTAGATGATTCATAATCCTTACAGCTTCTCCTTATCCTCATACCCAGTGTTACAGAGGACTGAATGGCTTCCCCTTAGCCATCAGCCGTCCAGTTTCCCCCAGCATTCAATTCACTCTGCTGTTGACCTGCACGCAAGAAGTGCAAGGTAGGCCTAACGACCAGAAATATAGTGTGGCTGAGTTGTTTGCTGCTGTAATTAACCAATTCATATTATAACTACAGTAAAACTTCAGCAACAGTTGTGACTGAGGATTAAAAATTCCTACATCCCTCCTTTTTTCTACCCCTGGAGAAAAAAAAAAAAAAACAAAAAACAAAACCCAAAACAATCATTGACCTGAAAAAACCATGCATTTTATTCCATGTCTGTTTTGCCCATGATGCTAATTGCAGAATGATCTCCCCCTGTCCTTACCTCCACTCCAAAGCCTCTCAACTTGTATTTTCTCCCCTGTCCAGCTGAGAAGGGGAGTGACAGAGAGGCTTTGGTTGGAGTCTGACCTCCAGCCAGGGTCAAACCACCACACTAAATGAAGGAACTAATTTTGGAATTTGGAGATGCCAACTATCTTCTAGATGTATTCTTCCTGTCCAGGATAGTGTTTTAGTCTGCTTAGCCAAAGACATGATGCTGAGTACTACTGCACTGATATTTTCTACTTCTGCTTCTACAAAACCACCCAGCTGTTGAAGCACTGCACTCCACTTTCCAAACAGCCAAATAAAAGTATTTAATTATTTAGATAACTATCACAGAGAATCCAGAAATGCCAAATTTAAACCATAGATTACAGAGGAGGTATTTTGTGCTGAGGACAGAATTTGCATGAAGTAAAAATATTTTATTAACAATAATAATGACTGCAATTCCCAGAACTACTCAAGGATTCAAGTCGAACATACTGCACAGTTCTGGCCAGGGAAAACGCATCAAAAGTGTGAAAAACATATCCCAGCAGCCATAAAGAGGATTTAAGTATTCAGGAAGGAACCCAGATGGGTGTCTCCCAATGTGTTTTGACTCTGATACTCTCATTCTGCATAATCAGTTTTTACAGATTTTTTTTTAGAGCCTGGCGTACACCACTGGAAAATAAAAGCCATTTTAAAACATGCAGAAAGCAAACAGGCAGAAATCCAGCAATATTTGTACCATTCAATCCACATGCTTGTTCTTTTTCCATTGGGATCGACCGTCTACTCCTTAAAGCATTCTGAAGGATATTCGCCCCATAGATAATATGGGGATAGGGAGTTCCCTCTTTCTGTGGATACTTTTTAATTGGCTCAATGAAGTAGTCTCCATGGGGCAGGTGGAAATATCCAGTCTGAAAATAAGCAGAAAAAAGTTAATTTCTAATGTCCAGTACTGGAACTCAAAAATAAAATAGTCTCTTTTCATATCATCATCTAGGTTTCCTTATAAGCCAATCTTTACACTGCAGAAATATGAAAACAACAGGGTTTAGCATTTATTTTGCTGCATACATCAAGGTTGCTTTATACCTCACAAAAGGATAACGTCCCAAAGGGAAACAGAAAAAAACCCTTCTTCCTAATAACATGAAATCCTGTATAGGGATGCAGGTGCTCCCATGCTTGTGCAAAGCCACAGAAAGGTCAGAAGTTAATTTGTCAAACATGATGCGCCACAAAGAGTTGCATCTTGTTCTTTTGGTTTTTGCATCCATTCCCCAGAGAACAAGCCCTGAATAGAAGCTATTTCTTAAGTGCAAAATGTAAATCTGCTCCTAGATGCACTTCCATGCTCAGATTACACAACCCATCAGATGGACTGGACTGGACTGGACCTTGGCTCAGACTACAAACCCACCCAGTCCCCTGCCTTCCAGTGGAAAACAAAAGCATCTTTTCATGAATTACAGCAAGCTATTGTGATCATAAAACAGACCTGTGTAACAACAGCTGTAACATCTATATGCTATAACTCCTGCACCAACCCCCCTGCTCTGGCTGAGCTACAGGGCCTTTGATAGCCACCTGGACTACATGGGATTATTGTACAATTCCCTCTGTCATGATCTAAGAGATACATGCGAGGGACATGGCCCTAGTCCTTGTGTCTCAGCATTTTTGAAGGAATTGCTAATATTGCAAAACCACTGTATGGCCATTCCAGTGCAACATACACTGAGCAATACTAAATCTACAGCAAAGGATCTACTGACATCCCAGCTCAAGAAAGTAATGTCACAGGAGATTGAGGTATCCAACTCTTAACTATTTTGTTTCATCTTCGCTTTCTTGCTGTGGTCAGTGAAACTTTCTTAACGTGCTCAGGAGCTGGAAGAAATGCAGCAACATTCCTGCAGCTGCTGTGCTCAAATTTAGGACAGACAGATTTAAAAATCCACGTGAAACATGCCAAGGTCTTGCAGTTCTCCTGGACAGCTGGGAAAGCCAGTATAAGGACAAAGAAAGAAATCATATGAATGAAGGAAAAGTATTCTTAAAAAATAAGCAAACTAGCTCTATGTACTAGAAGCTCAAATGCAGCTGAGTGAGATCGTCTCATGACATGCTTTAAAGTCAGCTCTGACTCCACCCTGATTGCTACAGGCTCAATAAACCCCATGGCAAACCTGTACAAGTAACTGTCACTGACATTTTTTAGTTGCCAAACAGTTCTTAAGAGCAGAGATTTACTCCTTCCAGCTTTGCAGTCAAAGTAAGTCAAAGTTTAAAAGCCTGAGGTTGACCTTGGTTTGAAGCCTTGGTTACACCCATAAATTTTCCCAGGTTCACGACTCAAAGTTGTGTTTGTTTGCTCACCTGGGATTACAGTTACTGCTTATATGTTTTTGTTTAATTTTTAAGAAAAAAGAAATCAAGAATTCTGATTCTTAAACATGAAATCAAAAAATGGTCAGGTTTCTTTTTAAATTATAATCAAGGCTACTTTTGACACAGGAGCTGAGACATACTACAAAAGCCATAGATCCCAAGTTCAGATTGGACAGGGTTGTTAGACAAGTATCAATCTGTAGAGCAGGAATGTAGACATACAGAGGCTACACCAGCAATTAATAGATGTGGCTTTCCTTCTGCTGCACAAGGAATCAAAGCACCGTCACAAATCTTTGTGCATTCCTTTACATTCCACAGGATTTGATCTTTCCTGGATATTCTTAAAGTCTGTGTGATTTGACCTGTTCCTGTTGTGATTTTGTCCTGGTTGTGACCAGGACAGAGCTGACTTCCGCAAGCAGCCAGAACAGTTAAGCTGAGTTGTCCTGGGCTGTTTTCCACTCCCCCTCACATCAACCAAGCCCCTATAAAGGGGCTGGTGGGGCAGCCGCAAGTGCCTGGTGTAAGAGGCTCCTGGTACAATGGTCTCTGTTAGCTTCTCCTTGGTTGGCAAAGTACTCTAGGCGTTACCACCAGGTGTGTCTGTTACTGTTCCTTTCCTGAAACAAAAAATGATCAATAAATGGTCTTTATCCTGACCCGCAGGGACCTGGTCTGTTTTTCTCCTCACTACAGGAGTGAGCAAGCGGCTTGGGTGCTCAGCCTCTGCCTAGGGCTGAACCACAACAGATTTTTAGCCCAGTGGGAACGAGGGAGAACTTCTTTACAGACCCTGATTTTATAGGATAGGATAACTACTCACTAGACTATTGCATCAGTTACATCTGTAAGAAAGGTCAGGCAATCGTGTAAAAAATGAAGCCTATTAGTAGTGACCTAATTTCCCAAGATCTCCCAGAATTGCTTTCATGTTAAATTCAGCTCTCTATCCAAGCCGTAAGGAGCAGAAGAAAAAAAAATATCATATTTCATACTGCACACACAAAGATACTAGTAATTGTTGTTCAGTGAGCTCACAAATGCTGGTTACTACAGAACCTGGCTTCAGACATTCCCATAGATTTTTTTTTAATCAGTGTTTTCTGCAGATTCTCATTTTTCAGAATTGAGTACCTATTTTCATAATCTTACAGCTTTTTGCTAGAACAACTCCATCCCAAGTCACCCCTGTTTCAGTACAATCATATCTCCAACCAGCTGGGATTGTGTGGTTTAGTAAACTCAGCAACACTACCTGTACCTTCCAATACAGATGAACTAGAAATTCTGCCAGTCTTCTTCTAGACCTGGGATGAAACTAGATGTACCTCCTGCCCTCTGCAGTAACTGCTTGTCTGCACTAGTTTGTGTACCATTCTTGTCACTGTCACTGCAGCATTTTCCAGGAGTACATGTAGCTACTGGACTCGTATTTATTGTATGTGCTTCATTTTTTATGACTGAATATTTTTATAACTGAAAAGGCACAGCAACAGTTAGCAGCACTGTCCTCTGTGTTGTAATTACAACCTTCCTGTTTGTCTCCTCTTTGTCATGTCAGTTAAGGTCCGAAATAAGCCTCCTACACCTCATGCAGAAAAAAAGTGGAAATTCTTAATGTCCCTTCATTTCTGAAAGAGCCAAAATTTGCATGTCGGATCTTCCCTGAAGAAAGCTACCTCAGACATGTGATAGCTTTAATATTTGCTTTTTAAAAGTGTCTGATAACAGCTGGAAGTTTCACATTGGTTGGCTAAAGACTGATGAATCTCGGGAAGATAAAGTCTGCTCCCACACTCACCATCCAGATCGAAGTCCCTGTACAGCACAAAGAATTCTGAAGGCCGGTTTCACCAAGGAGACACTCCAAAATTTGCAGTGTCATAACTCACAACTCAATCTGCCACAACAGCTCCTGAACTATCAGCAAATTTCTACTTTCTGACAAGCAACTAAGCCTGTAGAGTAGCAAAACTAAGCCAAAGCTAGAACTACTGATAGCTCAGAATAAAATAAGAAGAACCCCAGTTACATTTTCAGGTTATGCACAACTCTTCATGGTTGTCTTGCCAGTACCACTGGGCACACCCACACAGCCATTTCAGTGCTGTGTCCCCAGAAATAACTGATGGGATGGCATGGAAATGCATAAACCAGTGGTGTCACCAGAGAGTGCAACTGTGCCCATGAGCCCATTGACTAAGCATTTCTGAACTACAGACATGGCTTGCTGCAGTTTCTTTGGTTTTATCTCTGACCCAATGATGACTAATGAAAAATCCTTTTAACCTCAGCCTAAAAAGCAGTTCTTTGGACAGGAGGAAGTTTTCCTTCACTCCTGTTGCTTCTTGCAGGATTGAAAAGTATCAGTATCATTAATTCAAGGCTACAAATCTTGTTCTGCATGATGCTGTCAGTTTAACCCTAGAAAGTATTCCCATCCCCACCTACTTGTTCCTGACATCACATTATGGCCATGAATCCCTCCACAGTGCAGCCTAAGGAGGGAGGTAGGAACAGCAATAATACACTGACCCTCTATTGTCTCAAAACTCATCACGATATGAACCCTACATCTTGATTTAAATTACAGAAGGGACCTGGTATTTGCCATGACAGAATATATTGTTGGGAAGTACAACACCCTACACGTTAGCTCTAATGAATAAAATTATCATTGTCTTAACACTGAGAAACGTGGCTCTCTCAGAATCAGTCAATTACTGTAAAAAAAACCCTGAAAATTTTCATATTTGAAATGCTAATCTACTAAAAAAAAAGAATATTTTTCTTAATTTAGTTTTCTGATCTGTCTTATAGAAAAACATGCTATAGAGATACCTGTGCGAATTTATTGGTAAAGCCAATTAAGGAAATCAGAATGGGAAATGCACCGCGCCTGCTAGAGCTGCTTGGGACAAAGTGACTGTAAAAGTCTGCTTCCAGCAAACAGATGTGCTTTCCAGCACTTCCAGAACTCTTGCTCTGTACTTGCACTTTCATCCTGCATAGGCTGTACACTGAGAAGTGATACGTTGAGACCAACTGTTAGAAAACCAAGCAATCTTCACATTAAACTTAATACAAAGCACTCAGAACCAGAAAAATTCCTTTTCCTAATTTTGTACTTTCATTTTGTTCTTTATGTCTGTACTTTTCTGACTAACAGGTGTAATAGCAAGCATTTTTCATCTAAAGTCCAACAGATGTCAAGCTATGTATACAAAGAATATATGTTTTGGTTTGGTTTTTTTAGCAGTTTGTAGAATCACCCACGTTTGAGTGCATTCACACAGCCTGAGAATACACAAAGAGAAGTCTCATCGGAAATAAGTCAGCCTTATTTATGCTCATTACTGAGTTTAGTTTTCACCACAGAAAAAAAAATGACTGCAGCCAAGTTTCCCTCATTTAAACTTCTCTATTAAAAGCTACCATGCAAAATGGTAACAGAAGGACTCAGGAAGTAGGGGTTGGGTGGGTGTTGGTGTGGTATAGGAGGGTATGTGGGTAGTGGTGGGGGCAGTGTGTTGCAGGCCTTGTTCATTTGCTTCCTCAAGTATCTATAGGGGAAAAATGAAAAACCTACCACAGAAATATTTTTCAAAGTTGTTGTTCTCCTCTCCTTCCAATCTCCTCCTCACCCCCAAATTATAAACATATTTTGGCCAAAAAGGTTTCACACACTGCATCTGGAAGTGCTACTCCATTACTTAATGGGATTTTTAGTTCAAGTGCCTCATTAGTTTGACACAAGCAGCTCCTTGGACACATCACATCTCCTACACTGCATGTTGCTTGCCAAGAGGACATGGTGATCTTGGAAAACTTCTGATTCCAAGCTTTCAAGCAACTTTTTTTTTTTCCCAGCAGAAATCGGTGTCTTCCAGCGGAAAACCGGTATTTTTCACATATTTCTTTTGGTCAAAAATTCAAGGGTTTTGTCAAAATACATTTTCTGGCATAATTTTTTTTTCCCATTTCCACATGGAAAACTGAAGTTGAGTCATGTGGGCAGGGAAAAGAACAGCTTTAGCCTTGGTAAAGGTTATGTAATTGCAATGTTATCCTAGACAGGAGGGGCTGGAAATAGTGGGTGTATGTTGTGAGAAAAAGTGAGGGAAAAAACAAAAATACTACAACTAAAGCTATACAACTGAGTACAATGACAATAATGCCAAAAAGTAACATCTGTGGTGAGAACTGCATGTACATCACTGAAAGCAGACAGCAGTATTTCTGACCATAGGGCAGCGATGGACTCTGAAAATCAGAAGAGCTTTTAGACGTGATGATGAACAGAAAAAGGACAGCAAGGTGCTGGGTTTGTGTTTCAGTACTTTGCTCCAGCTGCTTATTACAACTGTAATGCACGCTAAGAGAAATTCAGCTTGAACAAAAGGATTTTCTAATTACAGAAAAAAATTGTGCTGTAGGAAACATGCATTACCAGAGAACTTCAGCTGCATATAAACAGAACTGAACTGAGGAAATAAATTATCTGTAGATATTATACATGCTGAGTTTATTTTCCTTTTTCAGCTAATGACTTAATTGCTTTCCGTGTGTTATTCCCCCCACCTCCCTTCCAAGATTCTTTCTCTTTGAGCTGCCATCTGTTCCTTTTTCAGCCAGAACACAAGCCCTGTGACATCAGGGTCTGGATAAAATTTTCATCTCTGTCCTCTGCTAGAGCTCAAAAAATGGCCGTGTCACTGCTTGGGCAGAAAGGAGGAGGTTGATTATTTTTCAGGTACTGAGAAATTTGACAAAGAGTTTTTTCTGAATACTGCCCACAGAAAGGGATGACATTCTAGCTCTTACTACAGAGTGCTACAGGGGGAAAAAAAAAAAGGATGCTTTTAGGAGCATTTAGTGAAAACGGTGCTACAACACTGGAACACAGTGTTATAGTTTTAAGACAGTCCAAAATTAAAGTAGCTAATTTTTAAGATGATAAGGTGAGTGAAAGAACAGCATACTACAGTATCACAAGATTATATACTCTTTTGTGGTTCTTGCTACCTTGTGAATTTTAGAAGCTGCCAGAAAACTGCTGAAAGCTGACAGAAATGTGCAGAGTTAGGCCTGCACACAGTCAATCAGTCTGGGAAAAAAGGGAAAAAAAAAATCAATGCAAAGCCAGATTTACAGCAAGGTGGACTTTTGTGGCAGAAGTAAGGTATTAGAGGAGAAAGAAGTGTCTGATGTCATCTGGTTTTCAGATTAACAGTCAGACTTCAGTCTTGAATAATTCCAAGAAAAGGATCCTCCTGGCTGGGGACACACCCTCAGCAGAGGAGAAAAGCCAAGTTTCTATGGTCTTGTCAGTCCACTACTATAAGAGCACACACTATACATATCGGATACATAAATATATAGGATACTGTTTAAGATGCTAAGGCATTAAAATTCTATCCCTTATAAAAATGGGTAAAAGAAACAAACATTCCAAATTCTCCACTCATTTAGTCCTCTGCTGTGCCCCAGAAACAGTTCATTGTGCAATACTGGTAGCTAGGAATAATTTCCAGAGATCTCCAACTCACTATGAGCTTTTAATCTCTTACAGAATATGATATACCCTGGCTACATTCATTTATACTAGGGGAAATTACCTCTGACATTAATCTTCTGTTAGGATTTGAGCAGGCTCACATGAAAAAAAATACAAACTTAGAATATGTAACTTTAAAAGACATCTTTGCTCATACTTCAGGCCATGGTACCCTCCATTATCAATCTTTACTGTCTTCACTAAATCTTTACTAAAACCATTTATTACTTCTTACAACTATTTTCTGATTTTTCTTAGAAGAAACATTCCAGGTATCTTATTCATACATTCACTTGAGGGTGCCCTCACAGCTGTGGCTCTATTTGCATTGTGGAAATATCCCATCTTCTTTTTCTTATGACAGCAGATCCACAAACAAAAGACGGTAACTGTGTTCATGGGAAGTGTTTAAGGCCTCGTTTGTTTCTCTACAGCTTCTTTTTTTGAGATCTCCAGCAGCTGATGAGGAACATGAAGCTGTGTTCCCACAGCTTCTGCATCTCTGTTATCACAGTGCCCAGCAGCAGTCACTTTCCCAGACAGCCTTTCAACTTCCTTCCACATTCTAATTTTTTATTTTGAAATACGTCCTGTTTGATTTCCTTAAGCCAGAACTGTCCTCCTTTGCTCTATCTAAAGCTCAGATATACCATTAAATTCCAACAGGGTTAAAATTTATTGTCTTTGGAAGAAATTTAGTAACTAGCAGTTTTTTATAGTCTTAAAATACAGCGAAGATGACATTTAATAAATTTTACACAACTTCCAGTGCTGGTTATATTAAGCTGAAACAAGCCTGTGTTCGCCACAGGCTGAGCATCCTGCTGGGTGATTGCATGGCACAGCTGACACTTAATTCATTAGCTCAAACACAGTTTGAACTCTTACCCTATTTAACAGTGGGATTTCCACATTGCAGCTGAGAGATGGACTGGCTTCTGAAGCCCAGAGTGCTCTTGATATCTGAGGTACCTTTCAGCAACACTTTCTTTGCCACTCAACTGCTGACTAGCCCATCGTGTCTTTGGAGAAGACAACATGGCAGTCCTTTGGGCTGCCCAGCCTGTCCAAAGCCAGTGAGGTGACACCCCACTGGGAAAGGCTGAGTGGATGATGCCTAGTCTACTCCCTGACCATTCATCAAGTTACATCGCTACTGATGGTAAAGCACATGCACAAGTGTTTCCTCCTGCAAAAATCACCTTGGTCACATGGGGCAATCTGTCAAGCAAGGATTACTTGCTTGGTTATTATTAATGACCACAAAAAAATTGGTCATTAGAGCCTCAAGCTCTACCTCAGGGTGAATCTAATTGAAAGTTAAATCTAAATTAAAAAACAGTAAGTTTTGCTAACCAGCCTGAAGGACACTATTTGGTGAACAAGTAACACAATATTTTTCTGAGTTGTCAAGGTTGGATTAGATAATCTCCAGAAGTCCATTCCAAACCCTGTATCATTCTGTGATTCCTCTTCTTACCCGTGTTTTGTCTCCCCACCTCCTTCTCTGTTTTTGTAATGGAACTTTTAATGGCAATGTATGCTGGAAGAGAAAAAAAACAAAACAAAACAAAAAAAAATGTAAAAAGAAAAGAGGTGTTTCTCCAGGTGCAAGGCATACATTGCCTATAATAGGCATGAGAGTGTTTGACTTCATCCGGGATCCAAAAATAACTTGGCAAGCGTCATGTTCTGAGACAGAACAAAAAGTTTGCCCGATTTCTCAAAAAACGACCTTTAGTTTGGAAAAGTAGAAAAGAGCAACAGCTGTTTTATTCCTGGAAAATACTCTTGGAACATCTAATTCATCTCTTTCTAATTAAACTTGTTCATAAAGCACTGTATCAAGGGGGCTTACATTGTACAAACAGGGCTTTTTTCATCTCATTAATATTAGAACAGCCTCTCATGAAAACAAAAATAAACATTATAAAAATGGTTTGTACTGCCCAGCAATTGAAATTCCCTGTGAGACTTTTGATAGCAGAAGTTCTAAAGGTTGGAAGAGAGTAAACCTTTACAGTATGCAAACAGATCAAATGTGACAATGTGAATCCTATTTAACATTGAAGAGTAAAGATTGAAACACCATGTTCAAGAGGTTCCTTGCCTAAACTGTGCTTTCCATTAACAACAAAAACACAAGCAAGAGGATTCACAGAGCAGACATGATCTCTAATCCTGGAGACAGAAAGCACCGTGGCTGTTTTGGCTTCCTGCTCACTTACATTCTAAAACTAATTTCAAGCTAGTGAGCATGACAATGTTAAGACTGCAGAGCTCAAACTTTATTAGAGGATAACTAAACACAAATATTTGATCAAATGACAAGTGGCATTGTTTCTATTGACAAGTATTGTTTGTATTACGGTGACCCACAGGAACCCTGGTCAACAGCCAGAAAAGCAGAGATACAAATGATGACAGCTGCCACAACGTGTGCAGATAGATGGAAGAGAGCACAATTATCCCATTTTCCAGTGGATGAAAGCATGGCAGGAGCTTTGCTCTCCTCGAGAGCAGAGCAAGGAAAGGTCACAGCCCAACTTATTCCACTTCATAGAAATTATTTTGCTTGAAGAAACAGAGGTCTGTGGGGAAAAGCAACATCAGATGACTACACTGACCTATCTGCTGATGGTCTTCTCCTACCTTGATTCCATCCAGCCCAAAAGCAAGTGGAGACATTGAGAGCAGGCAGCATACTTTAGGTCTGCAGTTGTGATCATAAGTGTGTTGAGGGAGAAGGCTCCTGCCTGTTTTCTCCAAGCTTATGAAGCCTCGATTGTGCACAGTAATTGGGAGGTACAAAATTCAGCATGCCCAGGAAGGGTCATGCAACCATTTATCAAGGTGACCTAGAAGGCAGCCCATACCTATGCACTCAGTCCTTACCATTTACACTTCCAATCCCTTTCTAAAAGGTGGCTTCCCCACAGAGGGATAACCTCAGAGCAGCACTGTGACATGGACTTTCAGCTCAAGTGAAACTCTTTTGAAATTTAAATTTAAAAATGAATGGAAATTGAACAAGTTTTCAACCTTCTACAGGAGGAATCATGGCACCTACTCAACAACTGCAGCTTGGAACAGGCTGTCCTTGTTTCCATGGGTGGGTTGAGAAAACAGCTGCTGCATTTGGTCTGCCTTGCAACACTGAAGCTGCAGCTTGCTCTGCTATCACTGCGGATGAATGAAGGGGGAAGGAGTTTATCAAACCAAATTCCTTACAAAACAGGAAAATACAGTCCCTGCTGAAAGCAGCTGTGGCACATTAAGCTATCAGTGTGAAGTGCAGGACACACCACTCTGAAAAGGTTACTTTGCATCACAGACAGTGGCTGTGTTGATAAAGGACTGAGTGTAAGAAATGGGATGTGGAAGGAGAAACAAAACAAAACAAAACAAAACTATAAGAAGGTTCAAGCCAAGTCCCAGAAGTTAAGAGGACAAAGTGCAGTCTCTACAGGTGCTTTTTAAAGAATGGCACTCTGGGAAACAGCACATGGTAACTGGTAATCACAACAGAAGTGCTAAATTTATGCTGGCCTGAGGCAAATCACTCATTTGATTTTCCCTGTTATTTCTGTCTGCCTGTGAAAGGAGAACGAAGTGATTTTATAGCTGCATATGGCACACCACCATAAACGGTTGTTTACAAATCTAGTACAGGTCCCAGTTTCCACACATACTAAAGCTGAAGGCTGATCAGATGCAGCATTGGGTTCAGGTCAGTTTAAAAGTATAAAGGACTTAAGTTTGCTCTGAACTTGATTTAAACTGCCCCCCTGAAGCTTTAATTCCGACTAAAACCTATTTTTGTTGATACAAGAATTACAGTGCACACTGATATATCATGAAAATTACCGGCACATGTGAGACACTGCAGCTTGCAGGCAGAAAATTAACAACTCCCATAGGTGCAGAAAGATGACTATATACTTTGAAATTCTAGCTTTGTGAAAATACCCAAGAATAAAAGCCTGCAAGCCAAACAAATGCTCCTCAATCTACACATAGTCAAGTTTCAGCTGAAAACTTGGCAGGATGTATATTCATTAAGAACTGAATCGAATCTGGTACAAAGCCAATAAGCAAGTAAACTACTTATGCTAAGACCAGCATAAAATCTCTGCTAATTCCAAGCTAGCTAGGAGTTATATCTGATGAAATGCCAACTACCTTCACTAAAGTGTGGAATACTTTAAGGTCCTCCTGAAGCTGTGGGAAATCATCAGGTTCAACATGTTCTAGAGAATGGCCCTGTACAATGAACACCTGAAAAGGCTGGAAAAGAGACAACATGGGGAAGCAGCAAGCAGCATAAAGATACGGGGAGAGATTCCACCTGTTTACTCTTTGCCTTAGCATGAGAGGTAGAGCTTCAAAAAGAGCTGGCAGGCAACAAAAGGCATGTTTTTCACTCTAGACAAACTGAAGCTGTAGGAGTATTTGCCACAGAAAATTGCAAATCAAAAATGTTTTAGAGATGTCCCAGAAATGGCTGGATAAATCCATGTATGGAAGATTAGTCCCACATTTTTAAATAGAAAAATACCACCTACAGCTCAGAAACAGCATGTCAAGGAGATGTCGTTATTTCCCACCCCTGTTCTTACACGTCTCCCCAGGAATCTGATGTTGATTGAGTATACTCAACAAAGCCAAGGGTCTGGCAAATTAACACCTCCACCAGCACAGAAATCACAACCTGCTGCTCAGGTGCTGCCTCTGTAGGAACTTTTTCTGTAGAAAAAGAGGCCTTCTTGGTTGCTTTCACAGCCCTGGGGGTTTGTTCCTACTGCGCCTTTCACACTCCATGTTTCTGAAATTTCCTTTTAGCCACAACACAGACTGAGGTGCCCCTCTACAACTCTACAACAGGGCATGTACTCTCTCCATCTCTTTAGACCAGAATGACTGCCCTTCATATCCCAGGCAGACTCTGAGGCCGGCTGGATTTTTGGGCTCACCATGTACTGACGTAGGTCTTAACTCTTGATGCAAGCAACCACCACTTCCTCTATAAAGTGACCCTTTTCCAAACTGTTCTTGGGGATATACTTTTGTCTGCTTGCAAAAAGAAATGTCTTAGTTGTGCAGCTCACCCGTGGAGATCAAATGAATAGAGTTCAGTCTAAAAATTATGAACTTAGGATCTTGATTTTTGAAGTGTTTTGATATGCACGTGTTTGTTTCTGTTGTAGAATATTTCTGTAAAAAAGTAGGGTTTGCCTATTGCTTTTATTTGAAACTGACAGAAAAATTAGACTTTCCATCAAAATAATTACTTGTTTAACTGCAAACAGATTGCTTTTGGTATTTTGAAAATAAAACACTGTTTGTAATAAAAGTGTTTCATTTTGTCTTGCTTGAAAGCAGCAGTCAGCCTTTTAGGTTTGAATGTGGTATCCTGTAGTACAAAAGAGACAATATAGAGAAGAATTGGTCCACTTATCTGTAAAAAAAAAAATATTGCAGAAAAACACTCTTTAGAACCAGGCAGGTGAGGAAAAGTATTTTGCTACAGTAAAAAGACTAATTTTCTTTCTGTTAAAGCCCTGGTGTCACCTCTTTTTTGCTCACGGGATGTTAATTTTCCTCATAATGTACCTTTCAGGAATTCAGAAATAATGAAAAATCACTTTTCACTTTAAAAAAAGGCTGAGATGTTCAGAATTTCTAAGAATTCAGCAGTTTGTTTCTTTTCGATGTATAACACTTTTTATGCAAAGTCATATAGTGATATTTGGAGACATATGTAGATTTGACAAGTGGACTATCCAGTGGATAAGGAATTAGTTGAAAAGATGTAGACAAATGGTGGTGGCCAATAGTTCCATGTCCAGATGTAGGCCAGTAACAAGTGGTGTCCCCCAGGGGTCTGTCTTGGGACTGGCAATGAAGCTGGTGAAGTTTCTGTAGCAAGTCCTACAAGGAGCAGCTGAGGGAGCTGGGGCTTCTCAGTCTGGAGAGAAGGAGGCTGAGGGGAGACGTTATCACTCTCTATAACTACCTGCAAGGAGGGTGCAGAGGGGTGGGGTTGGACTCTTCTCTCAGGTAACAAGCGATAGGAGAAGAGGAAATGGTTACAAACTGCACCAGGGGAGATTTAGGTTGGACATCAGGAAGAATTTCTATACTGAAAGGGTTGTCAGGCATTGGAACAGGCTGCCCAGGGCCGTGGTGTTTAAAAGGTGTGTAGATGTTGTGCTTGAGGACATGGTCTAGAGGTGGACTAGGCAGGGTCAGGCTGTGGTTGGGTTTGATGCTTCTGAAGGTCTCTTCCAACCCAAGTGATTCCATGATTCTATGTAGGAAAATATGCAAAAGAATAAGGAAATCCCTTTTTTGTGCAGATCAGACAGATTATGTCGACAGATGAAACATCTTCTGAATGCATGCTAGTTCTATAGAAAAAAAAAAGTTTTACTGAAAAAATAGAGGTTTGCTTAGGCCTAAAAGATAATAAGCTCTTACTCAGCATGATTCTTGCTAGTCTATGAATACCCAAAATTTTAAAAACTTGATAACAATGCAAATACATAGAAGATAATAAAGACTAAATTGTATACACTCCTGACAGAACTATTAAAAGAGTTCTTTAAACGTAAAGAGTCAAAGACTTAAAGAGTTCTTTAAAAGAAGGTATATTTGACCCATAAACTTCTAATAAGCTTTGTGTGGGCATGGGAACTGTTCAGAAACAAATTTAGGAAGGGAGTCTGGACCAAATCATCAATAAGTTACAATTTAGCCCTGTAAAAGGTAAACTTAGAAAAGCAATGTGTACAGTAAGAACGTATTTCTGCTCTCGCTATTAGCCAGGGTTGCATAGCCAAGTACCAGAATTTTATTGCAGAAATCTTTACAACTGAGGGATGAGACCGTGGCTTTTTGAGACAGACATTTTCAAAACCAGGATTTTTGTATAGGACGGTGCTATATCATAACAGAAGCATTGAAGCATCAGTAATGGAAATGCTATCACTTGAAAACAGTGTTTTTTGCACTAGTCAAGCAAAAGCTATTTTTTGTTCCTCCCAAAAACAATTCGGGCATGATTTCCTTGAGTTGATACGTTTCTTTGTTAGTGCTGTCTTTTCTCCTTCTCTCTGACAATGAATACTGGCAAACAATCTGAACCAAATATATCCCTGGCTCAATTTTATTGATTTATTTTCAGCAGGAATGGATCTTACAGCCTACATCACAACAAACTATGTGCGGATTCCAAAGGCAATGAATAATCCCCTCTAGGCTCATCTGCAAAACACATGCATTATTCCCATCCCTTCTTTTCCTACTCAAAATATGCTTGAGCTCACTCTTGCTCAATATCTAACACATAATGGCACTTACAGTTCCCCAGCAGGCATTTTGTAAGAAGACTTTCAAGGCAGATTCTTTAAGAGCTGAGCTGGAAGCACAGAAGTGGTTTAGCAGAACTGGCTGTTAAAAAACACTTTCAACAGGCTTTTTTTTTTATTCCCCAACAATGCTGGCTGTGCTATAAGAGCTATACCATCAACTCCTAAGTCCAGGATACATGCTTTTCTTTCCTTCCACAAACTGGATCATCCTTCAAAAAGTGGTTGTTGTTTGGCAGCAGAGCTCGGGATTCTGCCTAATTTTCTTCAAAATGTCAAGACTTGTATGTGTGTTGTTGCAGGTTCAACAGGTCTGCCCAGCACTGCTGAGATGTGGAGAGCTGCCTTTCCATTGTGACTGCCCATCCAGTCAGTGTCCAGCTACCCTCTTTACAGACTCTAGACTTCCCCTGAAGTTACTGCCTCAGTGGTGGTACACATCATCTGCTCATTTTAGGACTACTCACAGAATTTCTGAGATTTGCCGTCTGGGTTTAAGAAAGGAAAGGCTGTAAAAAAAACCTCAGAATCAGTCAAAAAACTCCATTCCCTTTGCTGAAAGGAAAACATAGAACATCACAATGTGTAGCAAGTGTACCATTTCCCAAGGGAAAACATCCCTTTCCTGCTTACACTCATCCTGCTGCCTTTTGTTCTACACTCAGTCTCACAACAGTGAGTAAATTTTTAGTGATGTATACGTAGAACCTAGCACCACTCCTGTGACTCAGACACACAGAACTACCAACACAAGAAATATTAATCTTGATAGTATTAAAAATGAGTAATACTCAACAGGAGTAAAAGTT
>VXBZ01011810.1:24089-36996 GCA_013399135.1 Heliornis fulica
TTTCATCACAAAAGCATGCTTCCTCTGAATCTCTGTGACTAGACATCAGATAACCTTATTTATTTATTTATTTATTTATTTATTTATTTATTTATTTTAATGCTTAACAGATTCAAGAATATCTTAAGCATTCTCTAAATGCAGAGGAATCAAAAGTATATCCAATAGCCAATTTATAATGGAGACATTTGTCTGAAGTTTGTGCACTGAAGTTTCTTGGTACTTCTCCAGTCGTACTGACCCGCAACGCTTCTGGTCTTGCAAGAACAAAAATGCATTAATCTTCTTTCAAACTTATATTGCCTTATTTTGCAATATTTATTAGTTTTCAGACACAGTATTTTCATACTCCCAGAAAATTTTCATAATCCCTATGCTGGAAGTTAAGTACGATCTTTTACTGAGTAATGAACATCAGGAATCTCTGCAAAGAATGAAAGAATAAANAAAGTTATTTTAATGCTTGGGCTCCCTATAGAGATACGGCTTGAAAAACCATCTGACAAACACCATGAACACCCATTTGCCACAACAGGGTGCATGTGTGTGTTTATAGACCTTCCTCTGAGTCTCCTCTGTAATAAACATGTGTTACAGCCAAAGCTGCAAGATGTCATGGGCCCTACTTTATTTCTTGAGGTGCCCAGCAAAGCATTTGTGTTGTGGCCAAGACACTTTTCATCACAAAAGCATGCTTCCTCTGAATCTCTGTGACTAGACATCAGATAACCTTATTTATTTATTTATTTANATGCATTAATCTTCTTTCAAACTTATATTGCCTTATTTTGCAATATTTATTAGTTTTCAGACACAGTATTTTCATACTCCCAGAAAATTTTCATAATCCCTATGCTGGAAGTTAAGTACGATCTTTTACTGAGTAATGAACATCAGGAATCTCTGCAAAGAATGAAAGAATAAAGATTTTATCACAATCCCCTACTGCTATGGACTAACTTCTAATATGAAAGCCCAAAAGAAACAGAAATTTGCAAGCAGAAGTGTGAAATGCATGAAAGAAGTGCATTTGGATTAACTTCCATCAGATCTTTATCCAAATTCACAGCTGTCCACTTAGACCATAGCACACTACTTCCAACATCTGGAATTCTGAAAACACATTATTTTAATAAATAGTTTATTTTTTCTCACATTTAAGTCATCATACACACAACACTCAGTTGAGCTGTCTTTTATAACTTTGTGGAAAGAGACTAGTGTCTCCAGAGGATGACTGAAACCATGGGCTACAAAGGGACCACAGACCAAGGTGGTGTATGATTTATAATCTCAGATAAGTATGTGGAAAAATTCTAGAGCAAGTTATTCAAGGCAACATTGAGTGGTAAAAGGACAGAGAGTAGCAGAGCTAAGCACCAGAAATCAATCTGGCACTACTAAACTGTTAACATTGCCTAATCTATTCTGTATTTGTAACTAGTTTGATCTGAGGTCCTTCAGCAAGGCCAGTGGAACAGAATAACCAAGCCCCATGTAGCACTGCTGTTCTGTGGTCTCCATGGCACAACTAGTAACAGAAGGAGAGGATATAAGAAGGCAGAATTTGACAGTAAAGATCCAAGGTTTTCTTCTGATCTTTGAGAAACAGTTGAGCCTCACAAGTGTAGCTTTCTCAAGCTTTCAGAGTATGAGGATGTGATTTAAGAGACACCTGATACACTGAGGTCCAATGATGACTCAAGACAGAAAAACAATTCAGCCTGCTAAAAAAGCTATATATTTTTTAAATGTATTTATTTTTTAAAAAAATTGATTCAGCCAACAGCTAAGAAGAAAAATAGTTTCTAACCCTTTCATGGCAGCTCGATGTACCAGTGCCGAGTCTCTTGCCCCTATGTGGAGTGACACAAAGGTTTGAGAAAAGGACCAACTGTCTTTGTCTGTTTGAACTAGAAAAGACCAGCTTTCCTTCCCAGACAATGACAGCTAGACTGCCTGTGGGCAGTTTAATTAAAGATCTGTAATCTCCTGGCATGGACTAGCTGTGCTTCCTCTAACCCATTTCTTCACTGATAAATCATTTGTTAACATCTTGATCAGAAGCATCTGCTCTCTCAGGGGAAAATACTGTTCTCATTTAACTGCAACAAACAGAACACAATACTGGAAGTCAGGCAGACTTGCATTTTGATGCAATATGCACAGTTATGCATAACAGTACAGAGTTAAAATAAAATTGGTTGCTCCTATGTTGCATTAGCAAATTTCTATCAATGACCTGAAACAGAAGGGAAAATAAAACCCCAAGAGCATGAAGTCACTATTGTAGCATGACAGCAGAGGAAGCCAGTTCCAGCTGGCCACCAGTTCAAATCCTGAAGAAACACACTTAATGTAGTTACTGTGCAATAATGATCTTGTTTATGCTCTGATTCTTGTCTAAAGTATGCTTTCAAGCCATTTAATGTAAATCTAGTTGAGTACAAAAATTCACATCAGTGGGAAATAGACAGTGGTGAATGGAACAGTGCTCCAGATGACTCCTGACAAGACTCAGAGGATTAGTGATCACAAGCACAAGTTTAAAAAGTATGAGAGGAATCAGGTTGTGAAAGGATGCTACTACCATCAGCACATAATATTGCAGCAAGATGACTGCAGTGTCTTCAGTAGCATCCCTGAAGTAATTCAGAAGATACTCAGCAGAGACAGTAAGAATCTATGGATTTTTGCTACAAATTGCTTACCAGTGAAACTGCTACTTTAATCATGTAAACTAATGTTTACTTCAGTCCTACCTTAGAGGACAGGCCACATATCGACTTTTTTTTTAGGAAAACTTTTAATTGCTGCTTTTATCCCCTTAGATTGTCTCCCTGCCCTCAGTGTCATCTCTGGCATTGTGTAAGTGGTCAAGCTAGTAAAAATGAATCCCAGATGTTAAACTCATTCTCACTTATCAGCTAAAACAAACACACACAAAAAGTCCCTTCCCAATGCTGGGCAGATTAGACCAATAATTTTGAATTTTTCAAGGCCAAAATAAAATTTCAGGCCTGGCATTCATCCAGCCTAATGTAAATATATATCTCTAAAGTTGTGTCTCTAAGATTATGATGTCTTTCACAATCAGTGAAGAACTGTCGAGTTCATCTGATATGATGGTTGTCAAGCTTGGGATGAGTTAAACTGCACCTGAGAAGGTGTCCTATAAGAGCTGTCTTCATTGGCCATGTATTAAGTCTCAACAAAGTGAGAAGTGGACACCTATACATGAGACATTCATGTTTGGTCAGACAGATCTGTTCTGGGATATCATTAGACTATGCTGTGTTCCACATATCTGTTTTCTCCCTGCCACGTGAGAAACACCAAACAGCTATACTCAGTGAGTGGTAAAAGACTGACTGCTGGTGAGTCTGTACTGCTTTGTGACGTTCAGACACCTCAGGCATAAGATCATTGTGTACGTAACGCTGCAGCCCGACAAGTAGCTCTTCACTGCAGATAGATATTTCTAATCACATAAAGAAAATACAGAGATTCTGAAGTATTTTGAATTTCTGAATTATGATCATTGGCAGTAAGTCCTCACCTGTGCAATTAATAAAACGTTTTAAACCAGAAACCACTGCAAGCAAAGCATAACAAGCATTTAATTTAACAGCTTATCCCTAAGTATTCTTACTAATTTACATACCTAAATCTCCAGCTGTGGCATTTTTTCCCCAGCCCTCTGAATTTTTTCTCCTTGTTATGATATTATTCTTTTATTTCTTTTTGATGATCAGTGAACAGTATTGAAGTTACAGAGGCAATATCAGTAAAACAACCCAAACCTGGACCAGTGTATGCACTGTGTGTTTCTCCTGCTTCTGTATTAATTTTTGCTGCTGTTAATGCCATTATCTGAAAATAGCACCTCCCTCCACAGTCTCTATTCCTACAACTCATGAAGCAGACCTTCAAGAGATTAAATTCTTCCATCCCCTTCCAATCTAGCTGAATTATGTCACTCATTAGCACTGGCAAATTATAGCAATAAGGAAATAATAAAAAAAAAACCAAAACAACAAAGCAGTTTGTAAAAATAACACTCTGTAAGCACAAAAATATGTTACCTCTGAAAAAATGTCATTTAATCAGTATTATTTTTGTAATTCATATAGATGATGCTTATTATACATCTCCACTTGGATCTCTACATCACACTCATGGTAAAGCCAGTTCACAGCATGGTGTTACATATGCTATATAGGTTCTCAAAGCAGGACCCCATAAAGCAAATAGCATGAGGCAACACTACCATTTCAAAACATTCTTGCTTTTAAAGCTAGACTCTTGCCATTACATATATGAAAGACTTGTGAAAACATGGCCAGAGCCTACATATGAATCTTTATATTTACTTGAGATTGCAGGAAGCCTGAAACAAGAGCTCTGAGACATATCCTATTTTGTTTTCAAATACTGTTATACCAAGAATAATACAATAGCTTTGTGAAGCTTGTCGTTCTTCAGAGTGCACGTAGAAGAAGAGGAATTTGGCCACTCTGCCAGTGCTTACCAAACAACCAGAGTTTGAAGAGCAGGCTTGAAAGTGTACAGTTCTTGTCAATTGAACTGGGGTCAAGACAACTGCATTAAAAAGGGAGAGCAATCCTTAATTTCATGTGGGTGGAAAAGCACATTCTCCCCCCAGAATGTAATGCTAATAATGCTGTTATATATTGTGTGGCAGATAAAAACTCTCTGCTTTGATATAGCCATTTCTGCCATGCTATGTGAAAGTATTTTAGAGCTCAGCACCATTACACCAATGCTTTGCATGCAGGTGCTTATGGTCTTGCAGAATCCCTTCCTAGAGAGCTGCAGTAGCAGCCAGAACCGCTTGTTTGTTTATGCCCTTGGAGCCATCTTCCTCACCCTTTGCTAACGCTCTGCACCTCATTTCCAGTAATTGCAAACTAGAGTGAGCAAGCTGCAACTGAACTGGGATTACCCTGGTGCCTCACATACTGCTTGCTGTGTTTGCCATGAATTTCTGGCAGCTCCTGGAGTGGAGGGGATAATTAGACAAATGAGACTTTTGCTGGCTATTTAGGAATCCTTTACCAGTGTTAAAATTGCAATATATGTAAATCTGTGCACAGACTTAGTGGCAAGGTCTTCACTACCAGTTACATGCAATTACTTTTACAATAGTACCTACACTCGTCCAGGTAATTCCACTCCTTCTATTAGAATAGCGAGCTTTCATCTGAGAACAGAATTAGTTTTAATCCAAATAGCATCAGCTTTGCTCAGTCAGTGTGAGAACTTCACAGGCTGGTTCTGCAAGATAGGAGAGTGTTAGAAACCCTGTGAAAGTGTCGTGTAGTTTGCCCAAAACATCTGCATGCTAGCTAACCATCGGAATGCTGCTTATGTGCTAATAACTATGCTCATATTCCAAATTCCAGTCTTCATGTGTAATCATTCTAACAAAAGTGCAACTGATTGCAGCTATACCTAATATGGCATTGAGTTTCAGATTTTAGACCATGGCACTATGCTATGGGCTATTTCTGAATAAAATCTGTCTCATCAGCCAACTTGTAAAACTAACAGAAGGAGCAGTGGTGCATTCCACTTCAGTGTATGCAGGAGCTCTGTTTTTTTTCCCAATACAATCAGCAGTTTTTTAAACCCCATGCAAGTATTTTACTCACATTTTTTGAATGACAATATACAATTCATAGGTGAAAAATCACCCAGCTGTTAAGGGCTAGGCAAAAGCTGAATTTTGAGAATGGATCTCCCAAAGGAGACTCTGATTCCCCCACGTATGTCAGATTCTCCTGTCCACTTCTGCTACTCTACACTCTCCATATTTTAAAAAGATAGGAAAAGGTTGCATGATTGGAACACCATTTGTTTATATCCACAAGCACACATCTGAAGAGAATGAAGGACCTATTGTTAAATCAATCTTTGATAATTCAGTTCTACCACAGCATCTGTTGTAGCATTCAGATTTATTGTTGGGCACATCACTGACAGAAAACCTCATAAGCAATACCAGATAACATATTACTTTTTTAATATCTAATATGCAATGAAAGCTGAAAGGAACTGAACACACAAAACCTTGCAACTTTATGTTCCTAGGGAAAGTATACTTTAACTTTCTGATACATTACTGTAAATATCTCAAAGCAGTGAACATATCTGATTTTAATCTCTCTGTACTCAGAGTGATAATGTGTAAAACAGGTTAGCAGCATCACCTTAGCTACCTTAGCTTTGTAAAAAACATAAGCATTTTTGTGAAAGCCACACTGATGAACACCGAAAAACTCAGGAAGAACTACATAAGTTTGTTCTACATAAGTTTGTTCTCAAAATAAAATCAAGTTCTCATTACACATGGGGCCACCAAGAAAGCAATGAGAAATGGATGAAATGGAAACAACTGTGTCATTAAGGAACCAATAAAAAGAGATTCATGACTGACTCTTGTAAAGATTTCATACCACATGCACCCTCGATTCCATACTTACAGTTGTAACAGCAATACTGAATCAGGCATTTCACAACCTTAATGCTGCTGTAGTAAATTTCTTTACTAAAAACCAATTAACAATGCAATTTGCAGTGGGTTCTTCCTACAGATAGATACCTGTTTCAGTAGTGATGTATTTAATTAGTGCGCTACCTTTACTGCTCCCCACAGCATGGCCATCAATATCAATAACAAAGTGCACACAGCAGTGTGTACTGTGCCAGGTGTCATGGAGTAGCAACTGTTAAAAAGAAAAAAAAAAAAGAAACCACATACACAACACACCAACAACAGTACTTAATGCAACTGATTCTAATGCTCAGTAATAGAATTAAGGGATTACAGGGAAGTGAGGCCATACATATGCCTTCCCAGTGTCTGCTATTCACACACACACATGGAATCATCACAATCTTATTTTTAAAAGCCAAAAAGGATGCAGAAGATTGAGTCTGTTTCCTAGAAATTGAGCCTCACTTTGGGTAAACATACAGACATAACTAGCCAACAAAATTCCAGATGCAATCATCACTGGAGAGAAACAAAAAAGTATTGCTACTTTGTATCTGTTCTTCCCTTAATTAATTTTGCATGTAATCAGCAATCTATTCCTGGAGCCTGAGGAGCCTGAAGTTTTTTCCTTAAGATTTTCCCAGCACAATTAACAGCTTTCAATAAAACCTCTCCTGATGAAGAAAAATGAAGCAGCTGAAAGCTGATGCCAAAGAAACAGATTTATCAATTGTTGTATTGGTCAGATCATGTCGTTCCCCAGACTTTTTTCTTTGTGCATATCTTCCCAGTGCTCAGACTATGTACTCAACCATCTAACCATTCACAGCATCCAAGACTTGGCCCAAGAAAGCTTTCTCCTCCAGCGCTAATGCTAATGAATGTCTGTGAAGCTCAGGCAAGTACTTATGTGCAAATCTGCTACCCTGAAGAAAGAAAGCTCTTCTCAACCTCACACCAAAGGAAAATTAAGAGGAATAAACAGCAGAGCTGGATAAAGTGTCCTTTCTGAAAGAAACAGATCGAGTATATTCAGGCTTCTGATGCAATTCTAAACTCAAACCAGCTTCCTCTGATTGTTTGCTGACATTGGGGATGAGTCAGATGCAAATGAGTACTGGTTTAAGCACTGGAAAACTGGCTTCTGTTAACATCCTACAGCAAAAGCCTAATCAAATTTTTAGTTACATATAGTTGTGGAAAAAGCCTAGAGAAACTAACTGTCTTTCATGAAAATTTGCTTCTGTCAAAGAAAATTGCATGCTCAGAAGTATAAAACCCATCTGAGTCACCTATTTAAACACGCCAGAAGCAGCAGGAATATCTGCACACAACTGACACTCTGCATCTACAGCAACAACTAAGTTGTAAAAAAAGACAAAACTGATTATAATAGTCTTTCTAAAGGAGAAATGATTAATGATCCTAGCCAGGACATTTCAGTCAGCAGCAGCATCAACCAAGAGATTACTATAACCAGCTACCACAAACAGAACCCCTAGATTTGCCAGAAGGAGGGAAACGACACATCTTTGGTCTATCCTTGTATGGCCAACAGCAACCAAGGTCTGTTTATAATGTGCAGTGAGCACACATTAGGGATTGTAATCTGAGCATCTAGCAACAGAACAGTTCTGAAGAAAAAAAATGAAAGAATGTGAATATAATCATAGAATCATAGTATCATTGAATTGTCTTGGTCAGGAGGAGTCCATTAGAACTTCAAGTCCAACCATCACTCTAACCTGCCAGCCACTACTAAGCCATGTCCCTCAGCACCACACCTAACAGTCTTTTAAATACCTCCAGGGATGGAGATCCCACCAGCTCCCTGGGCAGCCTGTTCCAGTGCCTGACAACCCTCTCCATGAAGTTTTTCCTAATAGCCAATGTAAATCTCCCCTGGCATAGCTTGATACCATTTCCTCCCATCACTAGGGAGAAAAGGTCAGCTCCTGCCTATCCACACCCTCCTTTCAGGCAGTTGTAGAGAACAATAAGGTCTCCCCTCAACCTCCTCTTCTCCAGACCAAATGATCCAATTTCTCTCAAGTATTCCTCATAACATTTGTTCTCCAGCCACCTCACCAGCCTCGTTGTCCTTCTCTGGACACGCTCCAGGACCTCAAGGTCTTTTCTGTAGCAAGGGGCCCTATCTCTGCCACTAAACATTATCTTTAGATGTGTAACTAAAAATGTGAAGATTAAAACAATTCCCAACTGTGGGATTAGGATAGATCTTGCCAACATCGAAGTGGCAGAGACTACCAGAAAGGAACCAGCACCCCCTTCTGTAGCATGACACAGTGTGTTTACCAAAATCCTCTGGATATACCAAACACCTTCCTGACATTTATGTGATCTTAGGCATTTAAGGCACCCTTGGTCTCCCCTCTTCATCATTAGCAGCACACAAAAGTTTAGTTACCTAATGTAAAACATGGTCAAAACATTCTAACCAGGTGAAAGTTTATGTGAGACCTTGATATCTAAATTTAAATAGAAAACAAATCTTATGCTGTATTAATGTTGTAGGTCACATGAGTTAACTGGTATCAATTTAAACCAAATAAAAAATAATCTCCACCACGGCAGTTTTGCTATCATTTCAATAAAGCATCAGTTTCAGAGCATGTTGTGAGTGCGGGTTTCAAAATAGTAATTCTGAAATTCGTGCTGAAGTTTGAGGTCTTCAGTTTTACTTCTTCATGCTTAAGCAGTCTGCCTCACCAGAGGCACAATAGGGAATATCATGTTTTCACAACTACACAAGCTGTATACATATGTGCTCATATGGCAAGTAAGTTGCACATCACATGCGTTTAACAAGGTACAATGTATTTTCCTGCAAACTGAGGAAGAATTTACTCATATTAACTAAAGAACTACTGTGCTTGAACTTTAGGACTCACTCAGAAGCACTGCTTAGATGTAACTCACCCAGCAATTCAAATATATTCCACAAATCAAACTTAACACCACTGAAATATAAAGGAAACATGAAGCTAGTACCTATGCTGGTTTGCTAAAAAAGGTTCAAAGAGGAGAAAAATACTCACAAATAAGATTTGTTTCAATCATGCACATAAATTACTGAGATACTGACTTCAACAATGTTATCTTTACCACAGTGATACAAAAGTAAGGTTTTGATTCAAAGTCTCCATTTACTCGAAACTGGATAGTACAAAAGCACTGTTGTCTATACCAGAAAAGGCAAATATATAAGTGTATTCTATACCAGACTTACCAGCATGGCATAAATGGCCCCCAGAACAGCCCAGACAGATTTTCATCAACAGAAATGGAATTTCTATGTCCCCATCTTACTTTCCACTGAGGGAGCGGGTACCTTCCCCAGAAAAGAAGAGGGAATTGATGCTGTCTTGTCTACACTAAATGCAGATAAAGGTAATAAGCAAAACCTTCCTGTTCCCCCCCATGCTCTGATTCCCCAATCCTTTACATATTTAAAGGATCAGTACTATGTAGGGCTAAAGAACCTACAGTCAATACTAGAGAAACAGACTCCTGTTCCAATTTGATGATATATGTGCAGCTCCTGATTTTGTAGGTTCAGGAAAAAAAAAGGAAAACAACTTGAAGGCTGAAAGACTTCATTGTTTTTCCCCCACTTCTGGTATGTTAATAACATTTTTACATTCAGAAAGCTTGGAAGATCTTTCTTTGAAAAGCAAATGAAATAAAAGCAAACAGGGGATTGACTTTAAGACCCATATGGTCTGTTCCAGGAAAGAGATGCACAATGAAGTTCTTAGCTCAGCAGTTTTCAGTGTTTCAGATGGAATCACACAGCCAGTTTAGTCACCTATTTATGCAGATGCACCATGGACTTAAACATAATTCTGCATGGTGGTGAACCAAGGCTAAAGTAAGCCCTGCATTTCCTGGATGTGCCAGGGAGAAATTAAAACACCTTCAGTTGACCCTTGATATGGGTCACCTACTTATCAAGCCAAAGATTTTCAAAAGTAGGTTACAACAGAAAAGATTAAAATTATTTCCCAAAATCTCTGCCAAGATCAAAATTAATTCTGCATCATCTTCCACGGATTCTAGGTCTGCAGCCAAGCTGCAGGTGAGATGTTAGTGTGTAGGGTTAGGTAGATTCAGAAAGTAAGCAGACTGAATCCTTTTGTGGGACTGTGGTAGGATTTAACATATCTTTATTAATGATTAAATAGGATTCAGACAGGACCTTATCTTCAGAGTATCTGGTCTCTTTTCCCTTCATCTGAATAGAAAGACACATTGTAATAAGTTTAACCAGAACATGGTGGGGTTTTAAGCAGTAACAATTTTGAAAAGTAAATAATGTCCAGAACCCTCCAAACTATTAATATCCATTTCACTGTGCATTGCAGACACCTTTGAAATAAAATTCATATTTTCTGTCTGTCCCTAATGAGGCCCTATCACTGCAGGGAAGTGAGTACTACACAAAACTCTGCATTAGTCTCAAGTACATGGTACAACAGCAACAGGTATTGCACAGAGTAAGAGCACATCAAAGACTATATACTACCAAACTTTTTATTTTTTTCAGATGGTTACTTTCATAGGAGAAAGGAAGACTTGCTGGGTTTTGATGACCAAAGAAAGGGAAATTAAATAGCTGATAACTGCAGGCACATTCTGCAGGGAGCACAGACTTTAAAACTCAGATCTCACAGGTATTTACAAAAAAACCAAAAAACCCCCCAAACCAAACCGTAATGAATTNCCATCAACTATGAAATGTGATCTATAAAATTGCTTGAGAGATTAGAGCCTCTCCAGATTGATTTTTACTTTTTCTTCTACCACAAGTAAAATAATAAAAAGGAGCTTCTTTGAAGATCATATGGAGGAAGGCCAGCTGTGTCCATCATCCACAACCTTCCACTTTCTCTGAAAAGAGCTATGATTTCAAAAGCACTCCTATGTACCTCCAGGTGTGAAGAACACTATAGCACAGAGCCACACTGAAAAGGCCATTTCAATTTTACTTATGTCTTTCATCCACCAGAGCTGCCAAACAGGCATAATACAGAGGGAGAACTCTGGATTTTAAGTTTTATAACAGAAATGCTTATTCAAGTCAGGCTTGAGCACAAGGAAAGGTCCACACCACTGTTGTACCAGAAGTGGGGTCACTACCTGGTGTGCAGTATGCCCACATGCACAGAGAACAGAGGTTATTTGATTTCATATATGCCTGTGCAGAGGTGGGAGATGGCTTCCTGGAATTAACACCTAGCACCCATGTCTTCACAGAAACGGAATAAATCAAACACCTCTGCTCTGTGTGCATACTGGTGTACTGCACACCAAGTAATGACCCCACTTTTGGGATAACACCACCTTAAAATTCACTTAAGTAAATTAAATTGCATTTAAGCACCCAGTCATCAAATGGTAATTTAGCAACAGTATGCAATAAGAATAAATCTTGATACCTGGTAATTTAAAATACTTGTACATGCCAGTAACATCCTCCTCATTTAAGACATGTAATGGGGCCTGTATTTAGTTGTAGCACTGCATGAGACAGCTATAGGGTAAAATACCACAGCTGATGCTGAACTCACCTTGTCCAGGACAGAATGGACCTCTTTCAACTGCTGTCAGGAGGCTGCTGTCAGTTTGTTAGAGCTGGACCTTTCCAGTACCTGACTTAGTCTAAACCTTGTTTGCACACCTTCATGTTCCAAAACCTTACAAAGCAGGTATGTAAGTAAAGACAGCTGGTTACCCAAGCAAGCCTGATGAAAGACGGGCTGCTATAGCATCTCTCTGCCACTCACATTTGTTTATCCCATACTTAACAAAAAGGCTACTCTGCCCTCTTGTCCATCTGCGTTACACATTCTACTGAATACTTAAAGGCAGTTCACTCTTTATATATATATATATATACATACATACACATATACACATACATACACATACACATATACACACACACACACACACACACACACACACAAACTGAGGAAATGTGGCCTGGAGGGTAGAGTAGAGAGGTGGGTTGAGAACTGGTTGAAGGGAAGAACTCAGTGAGTGTCATTAATGGGGCAGAGTCTGGCTGGAGGCCTGTAACTAGTGGAGTCCCTCAGGGGTCGGTACTGGGACCAGTACTGTTCAATGTATTCATTGATGACCTGGATGAGGGAATAGAGAGCACAGTCAGCAACTTTGCTGATGACACAAAGATGGGAGGGGTGGCTGACACACCAGAAAGTTGTGCTGTCATTCAACAGGATTTAGACAGGCTGGAGAGCTGGGCAGGGAGAAATTTAATGAGATTTAACAAGGGCAAGTGCAGGGTCTTGCATGTGGGGAGAAACAACCCCAGGTACCAGTATAGGTTGGGGACTGGTCTGT
>VXBZ01011810.1:46178-58413 GCA_013399135.1 Heliornis fulica
GCCTAGAAAGCCAATCATGTAGCCTCAGCTACATCAGAAACAGTTTGACCAGAAGGTTGAGGAAGGGGATTCAGCCCCTCTACTCTGATCTCGAGACCTCAGCTGCCCAGCTCTGGAGTCCTCAATACAAGAAAGGCATGGAGGTGTTGGAGCAAGTCCAGAGGACGCCCTGAAGATCATCAGAGGGCTGAGCACCTCTCCCTGTATAAACAGGTTGTGACAGTTGTGCTTCTTCAGCCTGGAGAAGAGAAGGCTCCAGGGAGACCTTATAGCAACCTTCAAGTACCTGAAGAAGACCTACAGGAAAGCTGGAGAGGGACTGTTTGTAAGGGCATGAAGTGGTAGCACAAGGTGCAATGGCTTTAAACGAGAAGGAGGTAGATTTAGATTAGATATAAGGAAGAAATTCTTCCCCATGAGGGTGGTGAGGCCCTGGCACAGGCTGTCCAGAGAAGCTGTGGCTGCCCCCTCCCTGGCAGTGTTCAAGGCCAGGTTGGATGGGGCTTTGGGCAACCTGGTCTGGTGGACGGTGTCCCTGCCCATGGCAGGTGTTGGGACTAGATGATCTTGGAGGTCCTTCCAACACAAACCATTCTACTAGTCTTATGATCCTATGAATTTGCTATTTTTCCCCGTAAGCTCAAAAGCATTACCAAACTTGCAAGTACAATCTGAACACAAAACAAACTGCCAGAAAATTAACTTTGATTAGATTCCCAGGGGATTCTTCCCAAATGTCTGCTTCCTTTTTTATGGGATTACTATTTCAGTAAATATCAGCTCTGGCCTACTATAGCTTTCTGTATTCAAAGAGATTCTGTTTTTTACCTAGAAGAATAAATATTTAAATTAAAAAAAAAATCAACCCACAATGAACAAACAACAGAATAAACCGCTGTGGATGCAAACTCCATATTCTGGGTAGGATGCAGTGTTTAAAACAGCAAGCTGCCTTCTCTGATAACAGACGCAGGGAGTGTCCTGATCTTGCATTCTCATGTCAGACACCTAATTTTCACAGCCACATACACTTCATGAGCCAAAGCAGTAGGAAAGAGTCTGAACCACAGCAAGCAGACTTCCAGCACTCACAGGTACCACCTTCACTGTCAACAGGATACTGTTCCGAAATGTCCCTCATTCTGCTCCATCCCATTCCTGGCTTCTTCTACCTGTCTCTTCCAGTTCTTTACAGAACTTCCAGTCATGCTTCCTGATTTTTCTCAAGGGTTTTAAAACTTATATACCCTATTTCTATCATTAGCAGTTACATGGGCAAGCAGTTCACTTCAAATTTTCTATTTAGCATAAACTAGTTTCAAATGGTACTGAACTATATTTAGTAGGGCCAGCTCTATACCAACACTACTTTTGTGTACAGCTTTTGACAAGACCATGCAAGTAATATGAGCTACACTGAAAATGATGAAGTTACTGATGAGTGTAAAACATTTAGTCAGACTGCCCTAGTGTGACAGCTGTGTTGTCTGATAATCCTACAAAAATGGGAAAATGATTTAGAAGCATGACATTTTTTCTTCACTATTCACAAGGAAATATGCATCAACACACAGCAAAAGATCTAATGCTACTCTAAGCCTATGGAAGTATTCAACATCAGACTCTGGCATTTACCCTTTTCTTGGCTGTGCAACAAGAGCAGAGTTTGGCCTTTAACTGTGACTGGCTTTTGCAAATATTCTCACAAGTTTTTATGGCTCTGAAAATTTTGTTTTGCTTATGACAAGAATCCCTGTTCTTCTCATACTTCAGAACCCCTAGAGATACTATTCCAAACTGCTGCATTACTACTGCTTAACTAGCCCTTGCAAAGAGTAAACTCATGTGCAAAATCAAAGACTTTGGATTCAAATGCCACCTTTAATTTTATTTCACAATTGGATTGGGCAGACAGTGACTGAGCTAACCAGGCAGAGGAGCCATCTGGCCAGTCTGTGGGAGCCAGGAAACTTACCAGAGACTGACAAGACTCACTAGTGCCTTCTGCCCACAGTGGCACAGTGGTAGCCAAGAAAACACAGCAAGGTCCCCAGCAGCCGTGGGAACCCACTTTACTCACTCACCTTGCTGCCCAGCTGTAACTGTCACTTCTAGTCCTGACCCCTACGCCTCTTCTCAGCTCCAGTGAGAGCAGTTCTACCCATTTTAGAGATGAAAAAAAAAAAATCTGGCACAGTTAACAAGTCAGAAACAGCACAGTATATTATCTGGGACTACTGTCTCTCTTCCTACTGGAACCACAGATCTTTGCTCTAATAACATGTAATACAACATGAAGAGCTGTGCTGAAAGTCAGCCATTAAGTTTAAGCTGCTGCAGAAGGGAGAGCATATGTTCCATTCTTTGACATTACAGTAACAGACAAAACCAGAGATGGTCTTTGTCTCAGCCTCTGTACAAGACAGATCTGGAAGCACTACCACAGTATTTTCTGTGATGATGTTGTCCAACACTTAAATTGAGCCAAACAATTAGAATTTCTTGTCAACAGCATCAAGTTCACATCTCTTCTTACTGTGGTCTTTATCCTTTCAGAGAAAAAAAAAAAAAGCAGACACTACAGAGTAAGCACCACGTCTGCTGTCTGAGTAAAACCACTGCGAGCCTACACAGAGAAGAATCCAAGCCAGAAGCCAGAAAGTAAACAGTTTGCTGCCTCACATACTTCCTCATTAACTTCTTAAAGTGAGAGGTGACCCCAAAAGGATTCCCAATTCTGGCAAACTCTTCAGAAAATAGCTCTCTAAATAGTTAATCTGGCTGTTACATTGTAGAATGCAACACACAAGCACGGGGTGCCTAGGCTTCTCTATCTGCAGCTCCAGTGCACTGTGATCATGTAGCAAACCAATGTAAGACACATTATCTCTCTACAGCAGCAGAAAGCTGTGAATCTGAATCCTCCTGCAAACCAGGACCAAAAAGACATGTGATAGTACTAGAAACTGTAGGACTATTAAGCCTTTTAGACAAAGGGTTAGAGACTTTCAGGTACCCTGGGCAGCACCTACAGTCACTCCCAGGCTACTCTGCTCTGTCTGCAAAGCAAGGATATGGCCCTGGGAGACACCACCAAAATGTGATAGGCTGTAACTGGAGCTTATCTGTAAGTCAGAGGCTATAACCAGAGCAACTCATCTGCTCATCCTTTCACCTACAAGACCTCTGCTTTCAGTCAGCCTTCTCCTACAACCAAACATTTCAGATATTGCACAAAGGCACCACAACAGCTCAGTGAAGAGAAGAAAGGATGCCAACTGTGAGGAGGGAAGGGGTTGCCCAGCCTACCTCCACACTAGTGACCCTCCGTTGTTTTGGACTGGAGAGGTCATACTAGCAGGCAACCTCAGCTGCAAACAGGGGTCAGAATGTGTAATAAAAGCCAGAGCAAGCAACAAAAAGAGGGCTGTGCTGCACCACACAGAAACAGTGTATGGCAGATGACAGTCACACAGTTGGTATCATGCTACAGAATTGCCCTCACAAAGCAACACTGAGTTATGTCATCCACAAGGGGACAAAAGGGGTCTTTAAGGCAAAGTTATGTGAAGACAGGAATTTTCATTTGCTTTGGACATAATATACTCTAAGTTATAGGTAACAGTCACAAAATAGTGTAGCAAGTACAGCAGGACCAAAGCAAAGGAAAAATAAGAGCACCTTTTTCTTGTTCTGTATTTGCAAAAACTTTGGTCTTTAGTGCATCCTGCTCCAGTGATCCAGCAACCCTCACCATTCTGTTCACTCTTTTGAATTAATATTGGCCAGTAAGATGCACTTGCAAAGAGGGAAAAAAAAAAAACCTTCTGAAGCTGATCCCATTCAGTATCTCAAGAATGCTGATGCTCACAGACAGTGCATTTATCCAAGCAGTGCTTGGTCAAGCATGGAAGAGCATCCCATACAATCACTCTTCCATTCACCATCTACAGCAGGCAGGTATGAAAAGTATTTGCATAGTTATCTCAGAGCAGGACAAAGAGTTTATAAAAACCTAAGACCATCTGGAATCCATGCTTGCCTCCGCCCTTTCACAGCAACAAATGCCAATGTGTCTGCTGTTGTAAGCACTGCGCCCTACATGCAAGCACATAGTGAGATGCTCTCAACTGCTTCTCTGAGCTAGACAACCCAGTAACCTATCTGTAGTTGTTGTGATGGGAAGAGGTTGGGTGGAATTCTGATGAGAACAGGGTGATGTATGATCAAGTCCAGAGCACAAAATCCTTATGCAACCCTCCTTTTCTAGATCCATTTCACTTTCTCTTACTGTATACCAGTAGTGATTAGCAGAAACACAATACTATGGAACAGAAATGTACCAGACGGGAAGGCAGACAGGACATCCTGAAATAACCTCTTTGAAATGACACTTTATGCCCAGAACGACATATTCTCCCACAACCAGCAGCAAAGAGGTTAATGCTCTGCCAGACTCCATAGCTGCAAAGCTGTGACATCCACATCCTGATGCCTGTGTCTGCTACAACACAGCCTGAAAAGCAGGACACAATTCAGGTATTTTTTTGTTCTTTTACAAGGTCTTCAGCAGTTTCTAAAGTTCTGCTCCAGTATCCCTAAATATCTGTATTCCCAAAAAAAGCCACTGGCAAGTGGATTGTCCTGATGCATAGTGCTGCAAAATGCTCCTGACAAACCCTACAGGAATATTGCTGTGCTGTCACTTAGGCATATACACACTGCACTGCCTCAGTTTCTGTATATAACAGGTCCCAGACAACTGAACTTTATGGCTACCAAGATCCTGTCTCTGCAATCAGCTGCATGAACAACACCCTCTCATTCCTCTTTTTTTTTTTTTTTTGTTTTATTAAAGTTCTGTCTTTCCTTTGCACAACTGTGTTAATTAAGATCATGTCAGGTATCTCACTTGGTTCATAAGACATCTGGCTATTTGTGGATGTTATACTTAGAAAATGAGTTGGTTTTCATTATTTGTATCAACTACATTATCTGGACTCATATCAAATAGAGGCACACTATGCCCTGAAGAATTAGCTTCACTTTAGCCTTTATATCCTTAGAAGAAAGATTAAGTTGAAGTAAATGAATGCCACTTGTGAAGGAGATAAGATGTTTATCAGTCCAATTTCAGAGTAGTGCTAAAGAGGAATGTCTTGACTTCTTGATATCCCACTCTCAGATAGGTCCAACATATGCTTAAATCATCTCTCACAGTTACCTGATCTCCTGTGCTCCAATTTCAAATCTTATTTACTTTATTTACTTTTTCATAGCTTCCAGTTTTTTCCAAAGAATGTTAGGCTGCTTGTTTCAAGAAGAGCCTGTGAATCCTTGCACACAACTGTGATCTGGGCATTCAGAGCAGTACGCAGGCGGCCAGAAACAGTACATGACGGGAAGCTCTAAATCAACACATCTAGTTGCCATCTCTCCCATCACATAAACTAAATTTCACATAAAATGAGCAGGACTGGCTCAGACCAACATCTCTTACCCCCATCCTATTTCCCAGAATTACTGAATGCAGACACCTAGACAACAGTAAAAGACACAATACCCTTCACTTTCCTTGGCAAAAGGAAGGGCTTTCATTGTCTTTTTCACAATGAGTGATTAAAATGCTTGTCTAAGTGAACATTTAGCCATATTTCCCCACATTTTTCTAAACTCTACTCAGTTGAAGGACTCTTTTTTTCTAGCCCCTTCTCCCCACCTCCCCACACCCCCATCGGTAACATCCTGCTAGTAATAAACTACTAAAAAAACCCAAAATACAAGAAATCAGAAAGCAAACACATTCAAGTCTTGGTTGTACACTTCTAAGAGATGAGGTTTTAAAAGCAGAAATACTTATTATTTGCTAAATTTATAATTTCTCACTCCTAAAACACTTGAACTTCACACACACACAGTGAACTTCAAGTCTAACAGTATCTGTTTTAGTGGTACATCCCTGTCCTTCTCTGTACTGATAGTATTTTTCAGCTTTGAGTCTTGAGCAAAGTTCATCACATGTTCCTGATTCCTGTCCCATGAGTACCAACGGAAGTTTTAAATAAAAGCAGCCTGAGAAGAGAGCCTTAAGGGACTCTGTGAACAGTCTTACTTCTCCCAGTAATTTCCCCTCACTTATTATTTTTCTAATTTATGAAGCCTGTAACTTTGTCTTTGATCTGATATTTACAGTTCTATTGGTTTTTTTTCTCTAGTACCCTAGAATGAAGTTGTGACTATCTTGTCTGGGACCTGTGGCACATCTGTCTCACCACACTGTTACTAGCCTTGCAAGCAGTTTCATGCACATCAGGAAGTTTCTGCTATCCATTCCACACTTGGTGTCTGATGCACACCCTGCCCCCCTCAGAAAACCTCCACAATCACCAGTCACCACCCCCTTGTCCCTAGGAATTGCATTCAGATTCCTCTTTAACACTGACAGATTAGATAAACTCGGCAACTCTCCCGCAGTCCGACGCTACATGCAGGAGAACAACGAGCCAAGCACAGCTCTTTTTCTAGTCAATAGATAGGAAGTGCTGCAGTGTCTAAAACAGAACTGAGCATTCTTGCCTTGACAGCAGAGAGAAGAAAACCATGTACCACTAACTCACAAGCTGTAACCGCATGGGGTCTGAAATGCACAGCTATCATTACACTTGATCTGTGCCAAATACTGGAGGCTAAAAGCTACATAAAGACACATACATACTCCTCTTGGCACATACATATTGTTAGTCTGCTTAGCTGGATGCAGCTCGGTGGGTAGATAGGATGAATGATAGCTCTCAAATGCCTAACTTGAATCCTCTCCATCACTAACACAGTGGTGCTTCACAGACTGTAGATGTACATGAATCAGAGACCCAAATGAATTCTATGGTTTCGAATGACAGTGAGGAGTACTACTGAACTCTCTGTGGCACTGCTACCAATCTAACACAGCTAAAAAGCTCAATCTACTACCGCGGTCAGGTTAAACACCTGAATAGACTTTGTCGTTAAGTTTAAAAATAAAAGAAAACCCAAAACAAAACAAAAAAAAAATCTAGTTTAGGATTGGGTCATGGGTGCTTTTTGTTTCTTTTGGGGAGATTTTCTGTTTTATTTTTGCTTTTACATTAGATCTGTATGATCTACTGACTTGGACAGAAATGGGACTCAAGTGACCTGTTCAGTCACAAGAACAGCCTGCATGAAGGCTAAAAATCAGTAATCACAGAATCACGGAATATTAGGATCCGGAAGAGACCTCGGAGGATCACTCAGTCCAACACCCCTGCCTGAGCAGGATCATCTAGAGTAGATCACATAGGAACACTAATGGCAGACTGACAATTCACAAATTCCTACAGAAAAATCCACCCACTTTGAGAGTCTGAGCTGTTATGCCTCATGTGCTATTCTAATTTGGACTTTTATCTCCCTCAAGACCTATCCATTTACAGGCTTTATACATCACTGCATCTCTCTGTTCTGCATCTTGAGTCTCAGCGCTGTAGCATCAGGGTGAAGAATGACTGCCTATGCAATTCTTAGAGGGTTCTTTGTAGTTGAAAGAACAGAAATTCTTAGCAATGGGGAAACACAGAACACTTGTTGAAGGATGACAAACACAACCCAGTTTGGCTAGCTTCAGTCTCCATAAATAAGCTTAAAATAATTGGCCCATTTATGCATTAAAATACTTAACTGTCATTCAAGGTATTTACAGAAAACGTTCCTTTGTGTTATTATAGAATCACAGAATCACTTGGGTTGGAAGAGACCTTTAAGGTCATTGATTCCAACCACAGCCTGACCCTGCTTAGTCCATATCTAGACCATGTCCTCAAGCACTACATCTACCCACCCTTTAAATATCTCCAGGGATGGTGACTCCACCATGGCCCTGGGCAGCCTGTTCCAACACCTGGCAACCCTTTCAGTACAGAAATTCTTCCTGATGTCCAATCTAAATCTCCCCTGGTGCAATTTGTAACCATTTCCTCTCATTCTATTCCTTGTTACCTTAGAAAAGAGACTGACCCCCATCTCTCTGCACCCTCCTTGCAGGCAGTTGCAGAGAGCGATAAGGTCTCCCCTCAACCTCCTTTTCTCCAGACTAAGAAGCCCCAGCTCCCTCAGCCATTCCTCATAGTACTTGTGCTCCAGACCCTTCACCAGCTTCGTCACCCTTTGCTGGACATGCTCCAGAATCTCAACGTCCTTCCTGTAGTGAGGGGCACAAAACTGTTCACAGCACTCAAGGTGTGGCCTCACCAGAACCAAGTACAATGGGCCAGTCACTGACCTACTCCTGCTGGTCACACCATTCCTGATACAGGCCAGGATGCCATTGACCTTCTTGGCCACCTGGGCACACTGCTGGCTCATGTTCAGCCAACTGTCAACCAACACCCCCAGGTCCTTCTCCTCCAGGCAACTCTCCAGCTACTCTGCCTCAAGCCTGTAGCACTGCCTCAGGTTATTGTGACCAATGTCCACGACCCACCACTTGGCCTTGATGACCCCCGTAAGGCTGGCCTCTGCCCATCAATACAGCCTGTCCAGGTCCCTCTGTAGACCCTTCCTGCCTTCCAGCAGATCGACACTCCCACACAATTTGCACATCTGCAAACTTACTGAGGGTGCACTCAACCCCCTTGTCCAGCATAATCAATCAGAAAAAGTACTGTATAAAGCAACATTCATATCCATAGCGTGACATCTTGCTATGGTGAGGAGCCTATGCCAAAAGCTGCTCTGCCATCTTGCTAGAAGATATGTAATAACAAAAAAAAAAAAAAAAAAACCAAAACCAAAAACCAAACAGCCAGAAGGACAAGATAGCTTCCTTGGAGATAATATTCCTTTCTAATGACCAGTAAAGCAGTTCAGAGAACTGCTGCAAACCAAATGATGGCTCAGAACCCCACCTGAGTGATCAGCATAGCTGATGATCTGGCACTACATATTTAGTCCCTCTAGCAACACACAGTAACTGCTTTTCCTGGAAGACACTGATTATTACTGTAACAAGGGGAATGTGGTTACTTGTCGCTAATTTACACTCTCCAGTTTCACTCCCTCCTCAGATCTGGACTGCCTCCCGCAGGAACAGTAATAGTCATTTAGCTTTATGACTCGCCTTGGCATCTCTCACCTGAATTGCTACTATTCTCAGACTTTTGAGCTCTTCTCCTAAGCCAAGCGAAATCCATTTCCTTATTGGAAAGAGAACACTTAATTGGATAAAAATGTGGCATTTTATCCCTGTGGTTTAGTTAGCAATAAGAAACATGCATTTTTCCTGGTTACAGAGAAATCTGTAGTACTACAATTTACCTGTTTTCTTCTGGCTTTTGGGACTGGAGTCCTCCTTTGTCCAAATGAGTACCTTCCTGTATGCTTTCTGATGCAAAAAAAGGTTAAATGCATGTGCCATTTTTTGACAAGCCTCTACTACCAGGCTGTAATTTAACTAGATGATATAAAGGTACACCAAAAGCTTAAGTACTGAGCTACTCTGAACTGACATGATGCAAAAACAAGAAACAAAACAAACAAAAAAAAAAACACCAAAACCAAAACCAAAACAAAAAACATAAGGGAAGAAATATGGCTTATCCCTTTTGTTATGCAGGAAAAAAAAGACAACAGCTGTCATAAAACGTGTAGGCAATTCTGTTCATATGCTTTGTTGTCAACTATAGACATAGCCAAGACTGTTTAATGCAGATTAAGGTCTAATGAAGCTCTCTGAGGACTAAGAGTGATAAAGGACATTCAGATTTCACATGGAAAACAAAGCCAGAAAGAACGTAGTTTTAAAAGAAATCCTTGAATCTCGTGGTGGCATTAGCAGACAACTCTTGTTTTCTGTATGATGCACAACACAGCTTTCAAGAGAAAGGCATCTGTATTAGCAACTAGATATAGCAACAATGCTCTGGGTTGGTGAAAAACTGTTACGTACCCTATTCTGTACAAATACAAGACTGGCCAGAGTGGTTTGAAGTAAAGATCCCTTCAGCCTAGCTGCCTTCCTCTGGCAGCAAAGAGCAGGTCCTTATGAAAAGGCTGCAAGAACAGTACAAGGATGAAAGACCACAACCCCTGACCTCCAGATGTTCTGGCAATCTTCTGCTTAGGGTCTTCTCCAGTCAAAGGCTGCTTTCTCATGACTTTGCTGGCACTGTTCTCCATCTGTTGCTCATTTGATCCATTTACTATTGTACCATCCAAGATATTGCATTGCCTGCATGGTTACCCACCTTCCAAGGTCAATTTAAACAGTATGTCTCACAGTTAGTAATTCAGCTTTTTTAATATTCGTTAATTTTGAATAGCACCTTTTCTTAGTGATTTGTGTTTTTTCATTAAATAACCTAGCTTCTCCAACCTCCTTCAATGACTTTTCCTCTCAGTCACATGCTTGTTAACAGAATCTCAAGAAGGCTTCCTAATTCTGAAGTGTTTGAAAAGTTCTCAAATCTGTTCATCTTTAAAAATAATTTCTTCAAGACATTTTGTGCCTACAAACCAAATTTTCCAGTTATCAGCTTGTATATTATTTTTATCCACATTGCAAATGAAATTACTGTATTTGCAAGAACTAAATTTTGGGTTTCATCTTACTTGCTGTTACTTCCTATTTATTCCCATGAGCTTTTTTTGTTTGATTTTCTTTAAAAAAATAAAAAATTAAGACAACAACAAAGAATTATCACTTGTTTTCAGCTTTCACAAGGATATCATTGAACAAGTCCTATACAACTTAAGTATTTTACCCCTCCAGATGTTTCTTTTTAAGCCCTCACCATTTTTATTATTCCCTTCCAGAAGTTAGAAACACCCATAGTAAACTCACACTAGACCTCCAGGATTAGAAATCAGAGCTGCAAAACCAGCACAAGTTAATAGTTACAAGTTGTTGCTATCTATAATAGATCTTAGAGGCCCAGTCTTAGATCTGACGTTCAGCACAATGCTGACATAACATAAAGATATATTTCACTCTAGCAGAGGAACCCAGACAGTCCCAGTGTGAAAAAGAAGTGACAGAAAGACTGAGAAACACAACATCGTTTCCCTTTTTTTTTTCTTTTTGCTACAATGAAATGCAATGCATCATTAAAATATGCGGTTTCCTCTTCCCATTTATTTTACACATTATTGTAGCAGGAAGACTGGGGAGAGTAAATAGTATTTAATACCTCCTTGTACTAATGTTTAAATATATGAGTAGTCTTCCTGGTCAGAATGGGACCACACGTGAAAGAACCATTTACTGACAACTATTGCAGTAACAGCCAAGCAGGCTAACAGGATTTAGCTGGAGGAAAGTCCAAATGCAATACAACAGTCACGAGGGTAATTATACTGTGACAAGCTGCACAGCATGCAGGGGGAAAAATATGATACACCGGTGATACTGCAAGGAGCGACTTTATTCCGTTCACATTTCTCTGCTCTATTTAAGATGCTTAAGAACTCAGCCATTGATTAAGAAGTGAAGGTACTAAATCAACTTTAATTGCCAATGCAAAACAGGGACTGCACACTAGACATCTACTTCAGGCATCTGTGGTCAGGATTCACTATGATAATGCATGAATTGCATTTAGAATCACAGAATCACAGAATATTAGGAGCTGGAAGAGACCTCAAAAGATCATCCAGTCTAAGCCCCCTGCCTGAGCAGGATCATCTAGACAAGACCACATAGGAACATGTCCAGATTGGTCTTGAATGTCTCCAGAGAAGGAGACTCCACAACCTCTCTGGGCATCCTGTTCCAGTGATCCTTCACCCGCACAGTGAAAAAGTTCCTCCTTATATTAAGATGGAACTTTCTGTGTTCCAGTTTGGAACCATTTCCCCTTGTTCTATCACTGGCCATCACTGAGAAGAGCTTGAATCCATCCTCCTGACACTCACCCTTTACATATTCATAGACATTAATGAGGTCTCCCCTCAGTCTCCTCCAAGCTGAAGAGCCCCAGCTCCCTCAGCCTGTCCTCATAAGGAAGATGTTCCACCCCTTCATCACCTTGGTGGCCCTGCACTGGACTCTCTCAAGGAGTTCTATGTCCTTCTGGAACTGAGAGGCCCAGAAATGGACACAGTACTCCAGGTGAGGTCTCACCAGGGCAGAGTAGAGGGGGAGGAGGACCTCTCTTCACCTACTAGCCACCCTCCTTCTAATACACCCCAGGATGCCATTGGCCTTCTTCACCATGAGGGCACA